>OZ010597.1:2892984-2907984 GCA_963932145.1 Acanthosepion lycidas
TAAAAATTGGTGAGGAGTGAAGGTAGTTAAAATAATAGTGGTGTGAAAGGAAAAGCTGCCCTTCTGACATTCTATTTTTTTTCTTTATGGGCATGAAGGTCCAGGTTTGCCAAATTTTGTTATTTCTTTATATGAAGAATTTTCATTATTACTTTTTTAATGTTTGTTATTGTTTATAATATTTCATCTGGTTAAATGGAACAACTAAAAACCAAACTGAATTATTTTACCATCAGAGGAAAAACATTGATAATAAACATTTCTGATAAATGACATTTATTTTTCAAAGTGAACAGAGATCAGCTGATACATTTTATCACATACAACTTTTGCTATCGACTCAGAGAATAAGGTTACATATGCAACATTTTTGTTTTTCTTTTTAAGTGCTTTATGCACAAAAAAAAAAAAAAAAAAAAAAAAAAAAAAATAGACCAGATTTTTTTTTTAATACTTAGAATTAGCAAATCCAGAACCAAATCTTGAAAGAATTTATTTTATCTGGCAAATATTTATTTTCCAACAATCTTGTCAGTATATTTGATTCATTGATGATAATAAAAGTCATTATGAAGATAACAGAAACCAAGTTGAAATTTTGTGGTTGAAGTTATTTACATTCAGTTACTACTAACATATAAGATAAAGAGGCAACGGGGGGGGACAAAAGTCGACGCAGAGCAAAGAGGCAAGGGGGACAAAAGTCAACGCAGAGCAAAGAGGCAAGGGGGACAATAAAAAGAGGTGAAAAAAAATAAAACCAAATATCAATTATTGAGACATGTCAATGTGATTAAGTAAAATATACTTGAATATATATCACTCCATTATTATACATTTTTCAATAAGGATGATGTAAACAACAGTAAACAGAATTTTAGGGAATTACCACAGAGCTCATTTTTAGGGAGCTATTTTTTTTGTTTTCTTTTTTTTTTTATTTTAAAAAAAGTGGATTCTTACCTTTAGGCCTTTTATGTAGAGCTGTGGCTAAAACTCACAGACTACCACAGGTGTGATGAGCATGATGTTAAGTGCTCCACTAATATGGCCTTTTACCTGACTAAGTTAATCTTAATAAACATCTTATCAAGTGTCTCACCTTTGGAGAAGGAACATTCTCTAGTGGTACCTGGACAATCTTGCCATCCTGAAAAGAAAAGAACAAACTGAATAAAAGCAATTGACATCATTTCAAAATCAGCAAAAATGTCTCAAAGGAATTTAGCAAACCCACAGGAATTTTTTATAATGATCTTTTCCTTCATTTTAAATTTTCAATGTAGATATATTTTGTGTAACATAACCCCAGTTAACATTGCCTTTTGTTCTTTGTTAAATTTTTTCAATAAAATGTTAGGTGTAACAACTAAAAAGAGAGGATAACAAAGATCAAATTCATTAAGGGCTATATTGTGCAGGAAGAAATGGTTGAAATTTCTAGTGCACATAATGAGGAAAGAGGGCTTGGAAAATTTGATACTCACAGGACAGATTGAAGACAAGAGGGACAGAGGAAAACAACAACATAACCCACCTAGCGAGCTTGAGTAAATGGATGGCGGAACAAGGTTTAGGGGCAATAACAAAAAGATCAAATTTATTAAGGGCTATATTGGACAGGAAGAGACGGTTGAAATTTCTAGGGCATATGAGGAAAGAGGGCTTGGAAAATTGACAGATCGAAGGAAATTGGAGAGAGCCATGATAAATAGAAAATAAATGGAAAGGTTTCAACATACAAATGTGATGCATATTTTCATGCACACGTATTCTATGATGCAAGTTTTTGTTTTCACAATAAAACTGATATTAACCAAAGTTGGTAAAATTTCTTGACTATATTTAAACGATAAATATTATACAAGATTTTTCAGCTGATGCGTCTTTATTAGAAATATTTCCAATAAACTTATTTGGTGGTATGAGACTGTATGAATAGAGAGCTACATTGGATGAACCAGCTGGGATGGAGGGTGTGTCCTTCAGGGAAATAGTTACCCAACACAATTTAGGAAGCAACAGAGAGGAACATGTTTTTGGCTAATAATAATGTTGGCAATAAAATTATACGTTATTTCAAAGTTAATGATGGCATCAAGATAAGTGCATAGAATTATTGAAAGTTCTTATACAAAATGCAGCATAGATACCTTCCAAATCATGGTAAGACATTAGCTACAAAATGCAGCAGAAATACCTTCCCTCTTTTAAATTGTCATTTGTGTAACACTACTGAACTTAGGCAAGTGGCAAATGGTGTCTTCAGCTAGTTAATGCCTTACCAGTATATATGGAAGGGTATTTTTGCTACAAACTGTAGATGTTTTTCTTTTTCTGAATGGAACAGTTCCTAACTAAGAAACTTTAAGCTAAAGAGTATATACATGCAAAATAATGTTTCATCACATTCTGCAAAGAAGTCTATTGCCTACCTTGCCAAAAATGGTTTCAAAGACACCAGATTAATGGAATGGCGCTCAGTTTTAATCCAATAGAAAACTTATGGGTCATCATTAAAAGAGACAAGAGATGTAAATGGAAAACAATGTTCAAGTAAAAGGATCTGTGGGGAAGCAATCAAAATTTTGCTGCAAGTTAAAATGAAAATAGCACAAAATTAACAAAAGTCTGTGGCTGTAGAAAGGTTATAGAATGTCAAAGAATCCATATTTGTTACTCAAATGCTTCTGTGACTTCTAACTTAGATTTTTATTTTAAATGTAAGTTCATGTTTCACTCTGCATAAAAAACCTCTCCCCCCCCCCACAATAAAGTTATGAACAATATAATTTTAATAAAGCTAGATATTATAAACTGAAAACATATGATCATGAGCTGAGCCGTGTTTAGAAAAGTTATCAGCCTGACCAATATTCAAAATCAAATTCTGATGTTTGGTTAAATTTTGAGAAGTGAGTCAAACTGAAAATATTTCAGTACCCTCCCGCTCAGAAATACATTCTGAAAATAATATCAACCGCCTGTTAAATTAATACCAATTTTATTGTGAAAAAACAACTTCAAATAATAAAACCTGACATATGTCAGGGGGAGTAGGGGGATATTTGCTCCTAGGCGGAGGGCAGATGGCACGGATAATCATACAATGAAATCTAGATCTGAAGAATGAAAAAAAAAAAAATCATTAGATAATCAGATGCAAATATAAGTTGTCTATTACAAGTGATAAGTAATAATTTACTGTATTAATTCATTGTCTTTATTTGTAAGTATTATATAAGTACTAGTATACTCATGCCATCTGAATTGATGGCAAGAAGGAGTGCATTATAAGTAGTATGGAAGTAATTTTCATTTAATCCAAGTGCAATTTTGTAATTTAAAATAGTTCGTTGTTAACGTTAATAATTGAACAGTGTACAATTTATAAACACCTCAGGAAAGATATACGTATTTCATCCTCGTAAATGTTACATATTTACAACCAGGATTATGTTTATTGCAAAAGTTTCCAAATCCCAATATTTTTTGTGCAAACTTTGGAAGGTTTGAGTAATCCTTGACAATCCGTAAATTCAATCCGTAATTTCAGAGCCTGCTTATTTCTCGTCCTACCAAGAGCAACGTACCATCAGATAATTTTTTTTTCCTCAAGCTATTACTAAATTCTATAAGCCATGCTCTGAATTGTAAAAAAAAAAAAAAAAAAAAAAAACTGCATTAAAACTAATTATTTAATTGTATAAACTTAATTGTTATCATAAATAATATAAATAAACGATGTAAAGTGAATAAAAAAAAAAAAAAAAAAAAACCCTTTTGATGGCTAATGAATTATTGCAAGAATTGTTCACCCACCTGTTTTTTTAATTATGATTTTTAAAGCTTAAAATGAATTTCTAAAAATGAATTTCTAAAAATGAACAAAGCCTCCTTGAAGATATATGTGACATATTATATAAACAAAGCCTCTTCGATACCAATATCAGTACATGTCAACGGGACCAAGTTAGCACAGCACCAGGTGGGTCATCATTTTGCACACCACCCCTCAATTGTTACATACAAAAAAAAAAGAAACACACACGCAGACATATATATATATATATATATATATATATATATATAAATTTATTAAATCAAATGAAAGTGTTTTTTTGGTAGACATAGCTATTAAGGAAAAAATTTGGCAAATTTTATAAAAATGAAACTGATATTTATATTTGATCATAAATAAAATAGTTTATGAATAAATAATTAGATTCTATGAATTTTAACATTACCATATATATACTCAATTAGTAAATAAATTAAATATATCTTTGGTCAGTACAAATAAAAATATAAATATTAAAAATTTGAGTAAATAATATTTGAATGCCCCTTTTGAAAAAAAAAAAAAAAAAAAAAAAAAAAAAAAAAAAAAAAAAAAATCGCATTTGAAATTTATAAAAATAAAAATTAAATAAAAAATAAAAAAGCCAAATGTATTGCGACTGAAACCCAGATGATGCGTTGGAAGATAAACACTACCACAAATTTCTAGGAAGTTTGTGTCAATAGACAGATACCCCAGCCTCCACCTTGACTTGACCAAATTGATAGCTACAATACATTAGATACACGAGTTTTCTAAATAAGTTAAATCTTAACACCCCTAAAATAAAAAAGATTGAATTTTCCTTAACCAGCCAAATTTAAAAATATCAAGTTTGTTTGGACATATAAATTAAGTAAATCAATTTCTAAAAAGATATTTTTAGCATCGTTTGATAATGGAATAGAACTTTGTATTTTAAGTTTAATTTTTATAATTGAATTTGAAGTTTCAATTTTGAAACATTTCAGGTGTTGTAATGGTATTTAAAAAAAAAAAAAAAAAATATATATATATATATATATGGTTTGACGATTGCATCTAGCATGAAACAGCCTGTCACCTCTAAGTGTTGACTTCAATGTTCACTTTTATATTTACACACACTATCTCTGATATTGAGCACTTTATCCAATAAATATAGCACACCTTAAGAGTGTGTGTGTGTGTGTATATATATATATATATATATATATAAAATTATGCATTTGATTATGGTATAATAGGTTGATATGCTTAGGGTTATTTGAGGATATATATGTGTGTGTGTGTGAAGCTTGTCTAATTTAAACAAAAATCAAGATCATTAACCATTTCAACTTTGAAATTTGTTGAACAATTGAAAATCATGGAGACACCTGATCTTCAACTGTTCAACAAATTTCTATCATAAAATATTTAATATCATCTATGACTTTCATTTTCAGTACCTTTTCCATAAACTGCATACATGTGGGGCTGAGTCAAATTTTTACCTTTCATAAAATAAAAAAAAAATCATCATATGCTGTAAATGTTGCCTATTTTCTGCTATTTTTCATATGAGAATCAAACAAAAATTATAAATTTTAAATGAATGAAGTTAAAACTAAACACTCCTAATGCCATCTAATGAGAAAAAAATAGACCATTTTAATAGAGCCAATACAGTCATAAAGATAAGAGTTATCTACTCACAATGACTTCCTGTTTATACCAGTCACCATTAATAAAGTGAATGTAGTCAGCATAAAATGCTAGTGGACCAATAATAATTCCATGGAAACAGAACATGTAGCTGCCAAAATGCAACACATTGGGTAATGACCTGAAGAAGAAGATCAAACGACAAGAATTTAAAGAATAAGTAAATTCATCTCACAGACATTTGCTAAATTTAAATAAGGGTCATCACAAAAATGTTTCATTAATTTGACAGAGTAAAATCTTTAATTTTTTTTTTTTTTTAAAAAGTATTAGGTTGGTGCAAAAATAATGTCGGTTTTTGACGTATTTTTTAACGTCAAAAACCGACATTATTTTTGCACCAACCTAATAATTTTTACATTACGTTTATTTCACACTGATAGAGAAAAAATATATTCTGTTAAATATAAAATAAGTCCTTTTAATTTGACATACCTTTCCTCCCACATTGCAGAAAAGACAATTTATTTTTTATAATTCAGAAAGAGAAGTGTAAATCTTAAATATCATAATGTGAATAATTCAGTTTAGAAGTAATTAGCTCAATAAATGACTGAAAAGTGAAAACCTCAGAGTAATTTTCATTTTCACCACTCATGGTAATTAATTAAGGGACATTTAAGTCAAATATGTCCAATTGTGGTGATAATGATAGTTATAAAGAAAAATTATATAAAATGACTGAAAAAACCACAACAATAAATTGTTATCTACTTTGCAGTGGAAAGAAGAGAAAAGAGAAAAAAAAAAGGCAAACTCCAGTTTATTTCATTGATTTGTCCCAATTTTATGCAAGACAGATTCATAATCATTTAATAAAAACTATGGAAATAATTACAATAAAATGTCCACCCACTTTCAAAATGGTCCATCAAGTTTTATAAAATAAACCGATACCAGAAACAGCTTGAAAAATACTGCAAATTTTAAAATTAAAATTCATAGATGAAAATGGTCATTTACTAAAAGGTATCGTAATTCCAGTTGTAAAGTATATACACACGCACACCGACAGATATATATAGCTTTGCTTGAACCCACTTCTAATGCTCTGGATGCAGCAGCTTGGGGATAGAAGACATGGCTTGTGGTGGCACAATCCATTAGTTTTAGGGAAACTCAGAGCAGGAGTTACCCCCACAGAATTTGTGAAGAGTGACACTATATCAAATCTAATAAGAATTACTTCTTCATCACAGACGTTTGTTGGTACAATTGTTATGATGTTTGCGTCATATAACAGTACCGGTTGAATTCTCGGTAGTGGATGCACACTGCTGATGAGTCCCAAACATAGGACAAAATGGCCGTCCACTGCTTTCTGAATTCTGTTGAGGATTCTTCTAGACTCGATGAATTAATTTATATATGACACACACAATGAAAGCAAAAGACCACCATCTTAGAAATTTCTTATATACACACACACATACACAGGCAAGTGTGCTGGAAGGTTCTCAGCAAATAACTAAAGTTCAGAATTTGGGAGAGTGGGGGACTCCTTGGTTAGGCCGGTAACTTTTCAGCACCCACTCATACTAGTTATGTCTGTGTCCCTCCCTCTATAAAGTGCCTTCAAACAGATTACCCAGTTTGAAAAATCAGTCCTTGAAATGCATTCTTTTAACTGAACTTGAACTCCAACTCTCTCAGCCACAGAACATATAATCTGCTTTTGTTCATGTCAAAATTTGACATTTAATTAGTTACCAAAATTGTCAGCTTTATCATATAAACTGTTTTTATCCTTTTTTAGAAAATCAACATCGATATATAAAATGACAAGGAACTTACCGAACAGCATATTGTCGTTGGGAGTTGGACAAATCTTTGTCTGGACGGTGCATGCCATCAAAGAGATTAAAAGCAAGGCTGGTCAGTTTTTGTGTACTAATCATCAATGGTCTAAAATAAAAGACATAGCAAGTCAGGTCTATGGAAATTACATGGTGTTTCATTGCAATTTAGTAAAACAGAAATCAAATCGTCTATAAAATTAACAAAAGTCACCATTCCAAAAGCCGTCTAAGACTCTTGAACCCATTCTTCATGTTGCTCTTGTTATTTTAATTGTAATGAATTATTTTACAGACTTCATTAAGTCTACAATAAGGTAAGCAATAAACAGAAGTACTGGTGGCAAAGATACTATCTGGCTCTTTCTCAGTAGGAGTGTTGCCAGTTTAGTCAACTTTTCAACACTACAATACTAAATTTTTGAAATTTGGTACAACTTTAATTCAAACATTCTTAACAACCTAACACAAAAAATTTAATTTTCTGTAATATGAAATTTAGGTCAATGTGAATCACAGGACTGTGTAATATTCTTTGCTCAGTTATATATTAGTTGTGTCTCCTAATACAACTGAGTACCATATATATATATATATATATATATATATGTGTGTGTGTGTGTGTGTGTGTGTTTTAAGCTATGCTGTATTTATGGGCTATAGTGCTGAATATCAGGGATAGAACATTTGTAAATATAAAAATGGAAAAGAGGTCAACACTGAGCAATTTTCAGGCCTGAAGATTGCATTTAAGAATGAGACAGACTGTAATTGCTGGATGTTGACTTCATTACCCACTTTATATCCCCTAAGAAGAACCTAAATTCATTACATACAAATAAAGGACTTTGGTCATAAATAAACTCGCATTCAGGCCTATCTCTTCTTAGAGAGGGGATGCCACACACCCTCCCCTTGTCACCAACCCAGGCTCCTTATCTAAAATGAAGCGTTAGTTTGAGTCGGCATGTACCTTTTTCCCAACTGCTATCTAAACTAAATTCAAAACCCCTGATTCCAAAACAGTCTACGGCTGAAGAAGACTGGCATAAGGTTGTGCAGATTTAAAATAGACTATACTCACATGAGGTAATTTTGGATTTTTTGCTGTATAATACACACACAGAAAACAATGCAATATTAAAATAACACAAGGAAAACTTATTCCTTTCATTTTCCTGAAGAAGGTCATGAGCCCAGAAACTCGTGTAGCAGAAATATGAAGAATAAAATATAATATATATATATACTAAAACAAATCAACACAATACCCAAAAATGTTAGTGGTTTCTATCTTTTTTTTAAAATATAGATTTTTCTCTTCTTGGAACAACTATAACCATATATATATATATATATATATATATAAAATGAAAATAATTCTAGGCATACCTTAAAAAAGTATTTTAGATTCACTTCTAAAAAACTGCAATAAAGCAATTCACAAATTCTTCCAAGCTTATATCAAAGTTATGTATACACCTATACTGTTGTTTATTCTGTGTGCAATAGGCTGAGATCAATGCAAAATAAAATGGACATAGCTTAATTTTAAAAAATACATTCTTACTAGCCAAATGTAAGAGTCACTATGAATGTTCATTAAAGTGAAACATAATAAACCAAAATTGTGCCTGGATTTAGAATAAATAAACAAAGTAAATGATAAAAGAAAAAAAACTTATTTAACATTAGAAATTTAATTTTCAAGAAAACAGTGTCATAAACTGATAAATTCATTCAAATATGACATTGCACAGGACAATCATTCAAGAGAAGGAGAGAGAGAGAGTGAAGTCTTAAAATTGGGTAATGAAGTTTGGCAAGGCCCCAGAATGGACACTGCACAAGCCAGTTGGAGATTGGAAGAGTGAAAGACATTCATTTCAGTAAAGACATTTCACTTAATGATTAACTGGACATTATGCAGTATTGTTAGCTTGTTAGACAATGAGGCTAGTGAGGATATGGGCAGGTGGCAAATGGTATAGAGGACCCTAAAGTCCAACAGAGGGTCACAAAGCGAGGAACATCTGCTTATGTAGATGAGGGATTATATAATGGGATAAAGAAAATAGTTCAAGTGTTGACGAGGGTAAATTCAAAAGTTTTGTTTTGCTTTTCCTCCATCTTAATTATTCCTCCCTCAGTAATTTAATATTCATTTTTTTTTCTTCTTTTTTTAAAGCTCAGTGGGACATGTAGTATCAACAGAGAATTAATATGTGCACAGGAAGGAGGTGATAACACACACATTAACATGCACACAGGAAGATAACATACACACATTAACACATACACAAGCGATAACACACATTAACATGCACACAGGAAGATAATAACATACACACATTAACACATACACAAGCGATAACACACATTAACATGTACAAAGGAAGGCAGTAATAAGACACACACACACACACACACACACACAAATACGCAGGAAGGTGGTAATAAAAATAATGGACATAGCACATGTGCAAGAAACGGTTGGGGGAGAATGTAGAGAAATTGAGAAAAGAACATACCAGATTCCATTTTATTGGCAAAGTCACTCAAATACACTTATCTTTCTTGCCAAAGAAATATTCATACATACTTTATAACTTTTGCATATCTTGTGTGCCAGCATTGGAGGCCACATCATAAATATCTCTTTCTGAATAAAATGACCAAATTGGTAGTGGCTAAATACTGGCAAGTAATATATAAAAACTTAAAATAGAAAAACTGGAAAACCTACCCCGTGATATCCATTGTGTAACCTCCATAATCATAGTATTGTCGATATATATGCATACAGGACAAATAACCCATGGCGAACACAAAGACTAATTTATGGGCATTTGTAGGCTGGGCCCATTTCATAAGACAATAGCAAACAGCTGACTGAGCAATTATATGCCAGACTTGGCTGAAAAGACAACAAAAAGAGGATTAGCGAGATTTCATTAAAAAATCATTGCAAATTTGGAAGAGAACAAGTAATTCAAATAGAATAAAAAATACAAATCCAGTTATTTAGTTTTAGATCACAATATCACAGGTAGAAATTATTAAACAAATTCATCAAAATGTTCAGTCCTAATGACCATTAGATAGGTGTAAAAATTCAGTGTTCTTTTTGGAAAACTCGAGACTATACAACTGAAAACTTTTTTTTTTTACATTCACCTAATATGCATCTTACAAGTACACCAAATATATCTAAGGAAGCAAATGCTAAACTTTTTATTTGTACAACAAATATAAATTTAAAATGTCGGTCGTTTAATACTTATCTGCGTATAGTTGACAAAACTTAATATTCAGAACCGTATCTAGAAATTAGAAAAAAGTGCATGCTGATCTTGCTCACAAAAGAATTTGTATTAGCCCACTATTAGTGTTGGTCTTGGTATAAGATAATGAACATCATTCACAGAGCTAAGACAATTCTGATCATAGGATTAGCATTTAAAAGTGAAATTTAATGATTAAAAACTTGTTTTTCTTATTTTTAACAGGTTCAATTAAAGTGAAGGTAGTAAGCATTTTCTCTGGTAAATAGCATCGTTGAATTTTATCTCATTTTGAGCATCTTGCTAAAATGAATGATGAAGCTTCATTAACACATGTTCAATTGATTGCCTGCCCTTGACACACATACACAAAAAAAACAAAAAAAAAAAAACATCTAAAGCAAATTCTTACATTATTACTAGTGAGTTATGTGTACTATTTACTTTTTTAATATAAATCTGGTGCCTATCCTATTGGGAACCGACCAGAATTTTCAAGGTAAAATATTAGTAGAAGAGATAAAAGCTGGGCAAGTGATTGGTCAGTTAAACTGACTGGCAGTTTAAACTAGACTAGATTTGATTTACAATACAAGTAAACTAAGTTCAGAAGCAAGAAAAAATTAAGTGCGTTAAGCCAATAAGAATGTTAAGAGACAAATTTCAGTCATTCTTGTTTTCGGTAACTTTGTCAAGAGTGTTGCTTACAATGATGCTTCATTTTCTAATCTAGTGATTAGAGGATTGCAAAGAAAGTCTAATATGATTTTTAATTGGTAATAATGGCAAATAGATGCCTGTATTGATGCAATCAAAATATATTAGAAGAGTCATCAAAAGCACTTTGGTTGCTGAAACATTAACTTTACAGAAGCAAATACTTCCATGGAAGATTCATACTGAAACCTTTTAGTTTAGAAGATGAAGATAGAAATCTGCTTATAATCTTTTACACTGATGCAGTGTATTCTTCTATGCAAATCATAGACAAGAGACTGTATACTGAAATTGCTATACGTAAATATTAGGCATGAAATAACTAAAATCTAGGATATCCACACTGAAATTCTTTAAAGAAAGGAATTCCTTCATATAAAATTATTAGATACTTGTCTGAATCAAAAGGATCTTTGCTACATTAAAAAAAAAAATATATCACATTACAAAAATCCAAATGATTTATAAAAAGTGAAAAATGAAGAAATGCTATTGAGTTATGGCCCTTGACCAAAAGACATGTTTGGTTGTCACCTCTTTGCACAAAGGAAGCTATTAGGTTAGTGCAAAAATAATTTCGTTTTCTAACATATGTTACTATGTGAGAAAACGAAATTATTTTTGCACCAACCTAATATAAAAAGCAGAACTCTCCATTATTATTAGGTTGATGCAAAAATAATGTCGGTTTTTGACGTATTTTTAACGTCAAAAACCGACATTATTTTTGCATCAACCTAATACCAGTTATCATGCATATCAACTGGGTCTGTATAGATTTAGATTTTTCACATTTTTAGACTTGACTTTAGAGGATATATAATTTTTTTTTTTTTTTTTTTTATAAGAAAGGGAGATAATTTTGTAAGTGGAATTTTATCTTTTGAGTCCAAGATGATAAATCTTGGAAATGATCTCGTCTCTTTATCATGTGAAGTGTCTTGGTCGTTTTTTTTTTTGTTTTTTTTTTCTATCTTTCAGATTAGAAAGTCAAATGAGAATGTAATAATGTTATTTCCTTTATCAAAGACACGACTTATTTTTAGGCTAATTTTTCTAAAATATTCTCAGGTTTTCTAAAGTTTAAAAGAAAAAAAAAATAGGTGTATTCCATATTTGTTAATATATATATATATATATATATATATATGTATCTCACACAATCTCCAAACAATTCTGATATCATTTTGGCATCACAAATTATTGTTCTGGTGATATAAAATCAGAATTATTCAATGGTGAATAGAATTTTGTTTCTTTTATTGAATATTCACAAATTTTTTAACAGACAAGAAAAATGCAGAGTAACAATGCTTTTAATAATTTATAAAGGATAACGAGTTGTAAAATTACTTGAATATTGTTGGAATACTTTTTGGGAAAAAATAAAAATAAGATGTATAGAGGATTCTCTATACAGTGAAAAAAAAAAAAAAAAAAAAAAAAATCAGCCTGACCAAGAAGGGATTCTGCCTCCAAACTCTGATGTTTGGTCAAATTTTGAAAAGTGGATTAGTCTAAGAACTATTCATTTATCTGTTAGAAAAAAAAAATATGTATTCAGATTGACATTAATTAGATCCAAAAACATGAGACTGACCCATTTTTGGATAATTAATCATGAAAAGAAAATTATACTGAAAACCCCAGGTCTTAATCTTTTTAACCAAACTATATATGAGAATGTCAGTGTTTCACACTTTTCAACTTCACTCCTAGAGGCTGTAACCCACCATATCATACCATTTTGGAATCAGGCTGACTGAACAAATTTAAAACATTCTGGGCTGGACCTGGATGTGACACTATTTAGCTATGGTAATTGGCTAACTAATTAAGCATGGAAATTAAAAACGAGAAATACTTAAGGCAAGAAGGAGCTATAACAAAAGACATACCGAGCGATATTATTTTTTTTTTAACAAAAGGAAAATGGGTAAAAATTTTATTTTCATTTACGAAGAAAGGTATTTTTTTTTCGCAGAAGATCGAAAATTCATAAGAAAAGCGGGTATCGGATTCTGTCAGAATTAATTAATGTCATGACATGTCAAGGGAAACAGAATATAGATAAAGAATAACTCTCTGCCCACACGTGTGGCAATAATAAAAATTTCAATTTGGTCAGAGGCATATAAAGCAGAATTCTAGAAGATAATCGAAACTGGGTGAAACATGCAACCGAGAAAGAATTAGGTGAGACCACCCCAAAAAGAATAGACATTAATTATCTTTTAGAGATATCATTTGGTTTTGGTTCTTGTGTCCAAAAGGAGACCCATCTGTTGTATGTCCGGATCTTGTCATGATAAAAGTTAAGTGCCAAGAGGAACAGAATACGGATAAAGAATAACAATCTGCCCACATGTATAGCAGTGATAAAAAATTTCAATTCGGTTATCTTAAAAAAAAAAAAAAAAAAAAAAAAAAACATGAAGAAAGTCATTATTACTGCCTGTACAAGCTGTTGGTGACAGAATGCGATAATATTAAGACGACAGAGACAAAGAGATTTGATGACCACCCAGTTAATAAGTCAGAAAAAATTCCGCTAATGAATTCCAGGTGACCCCAAATTAAGATAAAAAAAAATTTAATGTCTGCAGTACGATTCAAAAGAATTCTGGCCGATAGAAAAGAAAAAAAAGAAAAGGGAAGATAATTTTTTTTTTCCTTGGGCAATAATTGTAAACTGAGGCCTGTCTAGCCACACCCACACTGCCAAGCATTCATTGGCTGTGTGGTGGCGTGAGTGATGGGTGAAGGGAAACTGACGAGAAAGATGGGGAACTGACGAGAAAGAGGGGGAACTGACGAGAAAGAGGGGGAACTTGTTGACGCCCTCAGAGGGGATTGGTGTGAGATATGGAAGGGAAGAGTTCAGGAGGATAATCCTCCTATAACCCCCTCTAAAACAGAAAGTAATGGACTTCTAAAAATGGGAAGTGATAAATTTTCCTGTCCAAAGACAAAGAGAATCCTTATTGGGGATTTGGAATTATCGAGGAACCCAAACCACGACAGGCCCCCACCTGGTTTTGGTCGGCATCCATATAAACAAACGTCCCCAGAGCTTCAAGGAGTTACAGTTGAGTTGGGTTGGAGATCGGAGACACACACAGATCGACACAGAGCTGTGAGCTTAGAGACCAGCCTCGCAGTAGCTGACTGAAAGATTTCCACACATTCCGACAGACTTCTAACCAAAAGCAATTTTTTTTGAAGAACGACTTAGACTCACACCACCAAAACAAGTTTTAACGAATATCACCTGAAGATCCCAAAAAGCAGTTTATTGAAAAACAACTTAAGATATCAAGACTCGCCTAAGAAACGCGAAAGTGTCACGGGTCCATAGAAGCGGGTTGGGAAAAAGACGCAGTCTTGTATTCAGCAAACAGATATAAAGATACTTGTTATTTTTTTCAACACATTTGAACCTTTTGAGTTTATTTCATTATTTTTCTTTTACATACACTTGTGCGGTATCACCTTTGCCCCGGATTCAGCTTGCACTACGGCCCAACACCTGATTGATTTCATCTACCTAAGATCAAATCACAACGTGGGTAGGTTAGACTAGAGATCAAAGCAATTACTTCGGTAACCAGACATTGGAGGCAAGCTGGTAACGACAAGGCTGATATCGAATCTAACCAGACATCGACCGTGACCA
>OZ010597.1:2912984-3035517 GCA_963932145.1 Acanthosepion lycidas
TATCATGTGACACAATGGGACTCGACTATCATTTGTAGACACACAAAGAGAGAGAGAACCCTAAATGATCTTATCCGAATCTGAAGTGTCTTCATGACCAACAGTAAAAGCTATGAAGTAAGATCCTCAAAGTAGTTATCCAATAACCAAAAGGAAAAAACTAAATAAAAACCTCTGAGAACAAGTGCCACTTGGCTGGATGTTACAAATTTCCTTGTGAATATACAATGGCCCTTTCCTAGTTTTTGTGCACACCAACACAAATGAAATGACATGTGTCAAGTTGTACAAGTGAAATACACAGATAGGTCCCTGTTGTATGTTTACACACACACACACACACACACACACACACACATTATATATCTCCAAGACATGTCCTGACCTTCAGTTGATTGCTCAAATTGTCTGTTAAAAAAAAAAAAAAAAAAAAAAAAAAAAAAAAACAGTGCCACTGGGTCAAAAATTCGGCACTTGCACAAAGGACACAGAAAGAGTAAATTAGATAAGAATTTGGAGAGGAAGAGAAATCCGACAAGTGACATATATATGATAATTTGTTTTTAGTTTTAAAAATACAAAAGAACTGTTGAAAAGATCAAAGGTGAAAAGTACTACCCAAATGCAGTTCAAGTGCTAACCTTTGACCTACCAACATTCAGGAGGAGATGGGATTTTTGATAAGCAAGTCTTCAATGTTTGTTATCAGTCATTATCTAGTGTGAAGCTGTGACAATTTTGAGCAAATGTTTCTCACAGTCAGAAACTTAAATGAAAACCTTGATTATAATTGTAAAATTGATCAGCTATATTATGCCTTTGAAAATATATTCATTTAAATTTCTTTTTATTCTCTTAACTTTAACCTGTTTCTTTAATCATCCCATATCTATTAATGATTCTTTCACAACTGGAAAAAATATGCCAATCAATAACAATAAAATACCTAAGTTCAAACTTTCAACCAATTTGGAATATAACTTGTTTAGCCACAAACATTTTTTCTTCTTCATTGACAAGGTCCACGAAAGTTGAGGACGTGTTTTCATATCTTTATTATTCTCGTATTAACACGTTTGATATGACTATTTACATTTAATCTTACACTAATATTATAATATGCCAGCTACAGATAAACAGATCTATCTAGATTGGGCTCTATAGCCTTGGTTGACAATTAGTCTAGGAGAAGGAAAACTGAATTCAAATCAGCCTGGAGAGATGGGTGGGCTTTATCAGGCTGTCTTGTCCGTGAAACCTCACTGCTGCTATCACTGCAGTAGATGTAGAGCCCCTAAAACCCTAAGAGTTACAGGATTTACGATCAGTATTACAGTACTGTTATACCTATGTCATCAAAAGGTTGTTGCCATTAAGTTTTCACAAGTATAACTTTAGGTATAGAAATATAACCTGTAAAAAATGTTTGTCTATATCTCTGAGATGAGGCATTATGATTACTTGTATTATTTACATTATTCAGACTGTTATCCTCATCTTCATTACCATATTCACAATGTTTCGGTCATTGTATGTTCCAGCCTTCTTCAGGTGATTGGAATTTTGAACTGAACCCTTTATTTCGTCCACAGGGGTAGATTGTTCTAGTTCCACGTGCCATGCCTCTTCATGATAAAGACATTGGTTAGATCCAGTGACTAAACCCAAAGAATTGTGAGTTAAATACCAGGCCACAGCAGTAGTCAACCAAAAACAATTAACCCTGGAATAAAGGGTTCAGTTTGAAATTCCAATCACCTGAAGAAGGCCAGAGCATACAATGGCTGAAACGTTGTGAATATGGAAATGAAGATGGGGATAACAGTCCGAATAATGTAAATAATACTGTAAAAAATGACTCATTATTTACATGGGTGGGGGTGATAATTCATTGATAATTCGTTGCTTGTCAAATTTTCAAACTTAAAAATAAATGGATTATAAAAATAAAAATGCACATGGAATTAGTAGAGAAACTAATAGTAAAGATAATAGAGAATAGTTTCTATAAATGAATAGGGAACAAAATGAAAGGATTGAAAATTATGACAGGGTTCAGTATGAGAAAAATAAAAGATTATATGCTGTCAAAAATGGGATTTTAAGACCTTACTATTATTAGAAGGATTTATTTGCCTGTATGTCTCGAAATGTGTTTATTTTTACAGACATTATAGACAAAAATACATATAATGCACATTATTTACATTATTCGGACTATTGTCCTCATCTTCGTTTCAGCCGTTGTACACTCCGGCCTTCTTCAGGTTGTTGGAATTTCAAACTGAACCCTTTATTTCGCTCACTGGGGTAAACTGTGCCATGTTTGATGAATGTCAGTTATCAGTTATCTCCTGCGAATTTCCCTCTGAAAGTTCTTAACACTGCTTTAACCGGGTATTGAACTCACACTCTTTGGGTCCTGTCACTGGATCTAACAAATGCCTTTATCCACTGTGCCATGTATCCTTGAGGACATCTGGGTATGAATTTCTGGGTATTATAAACCAAATGTCTTCAGCAACCATTTTTACCAGTGCTCATATTGCAATTTTGCTGTTATCATTTCATGTTTTTACCAGAGCTCATATTGCAATTTTGCTGTTATCATTCCATGTTTTTACCAGAGCTCATATTGCAACTTTGCTTTTCTCTGGCACTCCTTATTACTGGTTCCCATATTGTATTTATTTCTATGCTTGGTCGGCTCAGGAGATTTTTGTGGCCTAGCATATGTGCTGATTCCTTAAGTTTACGAATTTTCCAATGGTGTCCTTTGTCTATGATCTCAACATGATCCCACAGAGGGCGGTGATCTCCCTTCTCTCCCCATATGTGGTCGGGCCACGCCTGATTTTTCTACTTTCCCTCATGTTACAGCTTTCTGGTGTTCTTGAAGCCTTACCTTGAGAGGGTGGCCTGTCTCTCCTTTATATTCTTTTCCGCAGCTGCACAGGATAGCATACACACTGTCTTTAGTCATGTTCTCCTCTATAGGGGGGGGGTCTCACTTGAGAGAGATATCTGCGGAGCATATAACAGCCAAAACGTTGTGATAAATATGGCGACAAAGATGAGGACAATAGTCCGAATAATGTAAATAATGTACATAATACCTCATCTCAGAAATATAGACAGACATATAATGCATTATATATATCAGATAACAATATATAAATTTTTATATATCAAGAAGTTTTGAAACAAAAAATGTACGGCATATTGGAAAAAGTTTTTAATGTGTTTCATCCAATAATGTCTGCATAGATGAAAGACGTCACAAAAACTTTTT
Organism: Acanthosepion lycidas; assembly: GCA_963932145.1. Taxonomy (NCBI): domain Eukaryota; kingdom Metazoa; phylum Mollusca; class Cephalopoda; order Sepiida; family Sepiidae; genus Acanthosepion; species Acanthosepion lycidas. The sequence continues at coordinate 2,916,277 of OZ010597.1, forward strand.
CCAGTTTGTCATACATATGTGTTTGTATGCAAGTTACAAGTTTTACTCAGAAGAACAAATCTAGAGCATGTAGATAAACAAGAAAAAAAAAAGATACATGATTTTACACACAAAACCGTATAGGATCTGTCTATATTTCTGAGATGAAAGTATAATGTACATTATTTACATTATTCAGACTATTGTCCTCATCTTTGTCGCCATATTTATTACAATGTTTCGGCCCTTCAGTATCTGTCTATATTTCTGAGATGAGGTATTATGTACACTACTTACATTATTCAGACTATTGTCCTCATTTTTGACGCCATATTTATTACAACATTTTGGCCGTTGTATGCTCCGGCCTTCTTCAGGTGGTTGGAATGTCAAACTGAACCCTTTATTTCGCTCACTGGGGTAGACTGTTCTAGTTTCACGTGCCATGTTTAATCGATGTCAGGTATCAGTTATCTCTTGTTAATTCCCCTCTGAAAGTTCTCCACTGCCTTAACCAGGTATTGAACTCACACTCTTTGGGTCCTGTCACTGGATCTAATGCTGTCCTTGAGGACACATAGCACAGTTGATTAAGGCGTTAGATAGATCAGCTTTTGGGGGAAAAAAAAAATACATTAAGGGAAATAGTCAGTAACTTTTTATAAACCAGTCTATTAATATAAATTAGCAATCAACAATATCTGTACTATTATTCTGCATAATTACTAATACATCTATTATGGCTTTCTATCTAGTATCAGAGTGTAGTATCAGAGTGTAGTATCAGAGTGTAGTATCAGAGTGTAGTATCAGAGTGTAGTATCAGAGTGTAGTATCAGAGTGTAGTATCAGAGTGTAGTATCAGAGTGTAGTATCAGAGTGTAGTATCAGAGTGTAGTATCAGAGTGTAGTATCAGAGTGTAGTATCAGAGTGTAGTATCAGAGTGTAGTATCAGAGTGTAGTATCAGAGTGTAGTATCAGAGTGGTCTCTAGCTTTTACATTTTTTTCACTAAGAAAACAAAATACAATTAAACAAAAAGAAATTGAGAAAAGTAAGGTAAATGATTATGCAGAAAATACCCATGGAATTTCCGAGGTTCCAACTACTTAAATATTATTAATCATTGGCTAATCTATTATCTCTGTTAATAATTACATTGCAATCTCTCACTTATCCAAATACCTTTTGACTTCTATTAAATATCATGATGAAAAATTAAGCTTATGCCCTCTTTAATATAACATAATATTTGATACAAAGCAATTAACAAACAAAAGCCAACCCAGTGGTAGATGTGGTCCTGGCAACAGTTGTGGATTTACAAATAGGAATGAAACAAGTGTGTCATTTTGACTACCATTTTGGTAATAACAAGTGCTTTTCTTTAATTCAAGTTCTAAATCATTTTGTTCTTTCTATAACATGAATCTTCAAATAATGACTTAGCACTGACCAAGTAGAATGTTGCTTAACTTGGGGGGGGTCAAAATGAAGAAACAGATGGCAAGTCATCAAAATAATAAAAACAAATTAAAAATATAAACAAACAGAAAAACAATAAACAATGCTTTTAACACAATGCCTTTTTTTTTTATTGCGATCTAAATTCCTAACCATCTGTTGAAAGTTATTCAATGCCAAAATAAAATTCGGTTTCACAAATTGCCCAATTCCCCACTCCTATATCACACCATTTCAGTAAAATATACACTGAATTTATCTATGGAAGAGAGAGACCATTTTAATTAAGTTTCAAAGTATGCAAATGATGTGCCCCACTATCCAGTCCCACTTTTGCAAATAAAAGATAAAATATTTGGCATTTGTTTGTAAGGAATCCAAAGTTTAGTCTTTTTTTTTTTTTTTTTTTTTTTTTTTAAGCTAAAAGGGGTAAAAAAAGCTAATCTAAACTTCTATTGAAAAACAGAGCTGAATGAACAGAAACATTAATTTTCTTACTTGGAAATTTGGGAGTTCAATCTCTGGGTGACTTATGGCCATATTACATTGAAACACTAGTTCTCATATGATCACCAAAGCTAAGCAATGTCAAGCCTGGTTAGTTCCAAGATGGGTGACCACTTGGGAATACCAGGTGCCATAGGCTTGGATAGTGGGTGGTGCAATGGAGAACAGCTCAGAATTCCAAAATGGAAAGCCAAATTCCAGTCACATTTGTTATGTTCCCTTACATGAAAATACCATTGGGGAAGGTAGGAATCTACCTTATCACCCCCAGTTATAGGTTAATTAGTAGAATTTGTATCAGTAAATCATTATAATAATCAAAAAATGTATTCTGGTTTTAAATAACCTGAAAAAGGTTGATAAGCCATAAAAAATACAAAATAAATCAAGCAGTCATTCCTTGGGCCAGACAATACAAAAGTACTTCAGATATGAACATTGGAACAAGAACAATCTATCCCTATAGATTAAATAAATTTGGTTGGAAATACTCTGAAGGTTACCCAGACGGCACAGAGGTCAAAAAGTGATAACAATAACAAAGACAAGAACAAAAGTCCAAGTGTCAATTAAATGTCAATTAATTATAATAATTTCTCATTGCAGAAATGGAGAGAGGAATTTTTTTTTTTTTTTTTAAAATTTATAAAACTTACCAATGAGTTGTGAGAAAAAGTTAAAGCATCAAAATAAAAATAAGATATTGTCAAGTTCTTCAGTGAAAGGAACACAATGTTGGAAATTATGAAAAATAAATTGGGGCCTAGATAATAATCAAGAAAGAAACTGAAAATGATGACAAAAATAAAAATAAAAAAAAAAAAAAAAAAAAGAAAAAAAATCAGGCTTTATGAATATCATAAGATTTGAGAAAAATTAAAATAAACAAAAATGAGGATTGACCAGCAAAAAATATTTGAAGTTGAATTTTGGCTAAAGACATGAAAGTAAACATTATAAAGAGAAATGTAATTTCTAAGAAATTAACAGATAATTTGACATTATTTCACATTTTACTCTAAATATGATTTTTGTGGATACACATTTTAGTTGACACCCTGTTTTTTTGTTTTTTTTAAGACGGTGTGGCAATTACGTTTTTGCATTGAAGGGACCTCATAAAAAGGAATGAACTCTTAAGCATCTCGAATACATTAGGTTAGTTGACATGATTCAATGGTTTTAAAAAAAATAAATGCAAACAAGGTGGCTATTCAAACATGGGTTTCAACGAAAATAAAATTAAAATAAAAAATAATATTGGATTAAAAATAAAATTGATTAATTCCTTGGAAATTACTTTACAGATAACTCAACAATTATGGACTTTTAAGCAGATATAGGCTAACAAGAAGCTGTGCATTCTTTAAAAATGGCAACTGAACCTTGCTGGGTTGTGGAGGTGTGGCTGAGCAAACTAAAGCACACCAGATCAGATAGTGGTTTCCCATAGAAAGGGAGAAAAAAAAAAAAAAAAAAAAAATGTTCCCACCCTGCCAGAGAGAACATTCTGATTTATTAAGTCTCTCAAAAGTCCAGCTGAGGGGACTTTGTTATTAACACTATTTAAAAGAAAAGAAAAATAGTATCTACACAAAGACATGTAGCCACTAAAATAATATTTAGAATAAAAAGAGAAATTTGTATGTTGGGTGAAGTAGATGAAAATTGATTTCTAAACAGTCATTTTTAATGATGAATGTAGAGCTATATTGCAGGAACCTGATCGCTGGGCTAAAGGTTGGGTCCTTCAGCAAACACGACATAGAAGAGCAAACAATGCTACTAAGTTAGTCTTGGAAACTATTCTCTCTGATCCTTAGTCAAATTATTGGCCATGTACCAGACTAATTTCTTACTAAATGTGTGTGAGTGAGTGAGTGAGTGAGTGAGAGAGAGAGAGCATGCTGGCCCCTCATCTGAAGAGGTCAATGATCACCTGATGACCGTCCACCTTCCACCCCTCAGGAAGAAGTTCACCACTCTGATCAGTGCATACAACCCCCCCACCATGACTAACCTTGACAAGGTGAACGACAGATTTTACAAAGATCTGAAGGACACCATCTTGGCAAATGCCCAGGGCAGACAAGCTCATCATTCTCAGTGACATAATGACTGTCAGCAGGAATCATATGTCGTCGGGGAGGGAGTGATGGGAAAACACGGTTTAGGCAAGTGTAAAAGGAACAGTCTTCTGCTGGAGTCCTGCACCACTCATTGTTTTCTTATCACCAACACAGTCTGCCCAACCACAAGACAACATGGATGCACTCATGCTCCAAACACTGGCATCTACTTGACTACATCATGTTAGGCAAAGGTCACAAGAACCATGTGCGATGTCGAATGCTGGATAGACAACCATCTCCAAGATTAACCTCCGTATCACACCACCAAGGAGACCACAAGGCATCGGAGCATGTTCATGGACCTGACTAAAGTATTTGACACTGTATGTCATGAGGGGCTGGGGGGGGAGGAATCAAGTGATGATCTGGCAATTTCATGATGGCATGAATGCAAGAATACGGGATAATGGCAAATACTCCCAACTGTTTCCCGTCATCAACAAAATAAAGCAAGGATGTGTACTGGCTCCCACCCTGTTCAGCATGGTGTTTTCCACCATGTTGGTGGGTGCCTTCTGAGATGGAGACATCAGTGTAGCTCTCCACTATCGTACTGACGGTAAACCTTGGAGATTGCAGGCAAAGACAAAAGTGCATAAAGATACAGCTTGTGACTTCCCGTTTGCCGACAACTGCACACTCAATGTTAGTACCCAGTCTAACTTGCAAGGTAGCGTGAACCAATTCTTTAGAGATTGCAAAGACTTCAGCCTTACAATTTCTACTAAGAAAACCAAAGTCCTGCATCAACCTGTACCATTTTAGATTGAACCTCACATTACTGTCAACGCATCTAAGATATATATATATATATATATATATATATGTGTGTGTGTGTGTGGTATAAATAAAATGACAATTGGAAAAAAGATCTTAGATTTTGCCGACGTGTTTCATCTTCCAACTTTTTCAAGGCAAAAATGAAATCGAAATGTTCTTGTTATAGTTACAATACATTAAAAAAAACAAATTTAAAAAAGATAGACGCTTCTTTCTAAGCCTTTTTTTTCTGGTTAATGTAAATTACCTTTATAGTAAGAGTTTTTTTTGTTTTTTTCGGAAGACGAAACGCGTCGGCAAAATCTAAGATCTTTTTACCAATTGTCATTTTATTTATACCATATATATATATATATATATATATATATATATATATATATATATATATATATATATATATATATATATATATATATATATATAGATTAACAAGTACACACACACACATTAATGAGTATGCGTGCGCGCGCGCGCACACACACATACATACATTAATGAGTACGCACACACTTATTTGAAAACATGTCATCTGATGTTTTCTTTCTCTTTTTTTTCTGGTTTCACAGAAGACTGTCAAATCTGCTTTTAATTTCAATCCAGACATAATGCAATTCTAACATACCTTTTAAATGTCACACATTGAAGACCTAATGTGACTGTCATTTGCAAATGTACGAATGTTTCTGCATACAAATAAGAAAACAGAAACATATTTTGATCCATGTTGTACTTGCAAAAGATCTTCACATGATAAATCAAATTGTAGTGACACAAATGAAAGAATCACTTTTTTTTTTTTTGTCTAAAGAGAAAATGTAAAATGCATAAAAGTTTCTTGATTTCAAGTCATCTAACCACTTGCAAAAGTTCAGATTGGAGCACTCGGATGTCAAGGGTAGGGAAGACATTAGTAAAAGGAATGCTAATGCATTTAAGCAAATTCATGTATCCCTGCAGGCACACACCAATAAGGGGGTTGCTGAAAAGTTATCAATCTAACCCACTTCACAAAATCAGCATTTTAATAACCAAATATGACTTTTGGAAGATGGGGTCATATTAGAAACGATGATGATGCCTGATGAGAAGAGGAAACGTAGATTGCAAAAATATATATTTCTAAAGAATTAAGGCATTTAATGCAATGTTTTTATCACTTCAAATGTTATTATGGTGGAGACTTTATTTGAGATAGATGCCCCTCCATTTGCCTTCATTTATTTATTAAACAGTGGGTAATATTGTCTATCCCTCAGCACATTCAAGAAATCTATGTAAAGAAAATCCACGGCAGGGATCAAACTGTATCCTCTTTTGTAGGGGAAGTTACAATTTGGTCTGGAATACTTTACCATCCAGCCATAACTTCAGTCAGCCATGGTCTTTTTACCCTATTTAAGGAAAGCACATTCCCTTCACTAAGATTTTTTCTTGAGCACCCATATCATTCATATTTGAAATGTAAACAAAGCCATCCGAGACATTTTATTTACTAAGGTTTCTAGAGTGTACAGACCACAGATCCATAAATGTAATACAGTGTTTAATAAATAATAAAAAAAAAAGTGTTTCTATTCCAAATAAGAAGTGTCCACTATAATAACATTTGAAGTAAAATATATATGCAAACATACACATTTGTGTATACTATTTCTATGACTAGTTGCCAATATAGGTAACAGCTTTTTACTGCTCCTTCCTCAGTACATAAAGTAATTTATTTCAGAGAGAAAGAGGTGTGACTAAAACAACACTCATTTTGCTGTCATTGCATGCCAGACATTTTTGTCAAAATATCTGCTGACAAAATCAGCACACAGAATGTGGATTCATGTCAGAAAGCTCAACAGCTTTAGCCAGAATTTCACCTCAGTTGGCAGAGGACAACTTTTCTCCATGTTAATAAAAAAAAAAACAAACAAAAAACACAAAATTTACCACCACACCTTCAATGAAGCATTGTAAATAACTCAAGTCTGTTTTATTAAACAAATACATCACAATGTTCATTCAATGTAAGAATCACAAACACATATGATTGAATCAATAAATCAACATCTTGATAGCGTTATCCCTTGAATTTGGATCTGAAATTTTCATTGTAGAAATGATTGATCAATGGAAAAGCATTGGTTTAAATACATTGATAAGGAAAGGGATTATATGAATAATAAATAGTTTGAGTGTAACAAATACTTCCTTTCAATTTCATTAGGTTATGAAACTATTGACAGTCTTATGTTATGTCTAATTGATATTTCAAATTGTGACAATATCAACAAAAATAAAACTAACATTTTATTTTTGTTCTATTTTTAAGATTTTGGATTCAAACTTTATCTGAACAACATTGTAAGTGTTCACGAATCAATGTACGTGTTAACTACAGAACAGGGCAATGCACACAAGTATGAACCAAATGTAGTACAGACTTTTGAAGCTGCTCTTTGTGAGCAGACTTACAAGGAAATACTTTGAATGCAGATGCAGAAAAATATGTAACCTTTTCCAAGGTCTAATTCACAAAACAATTTAGCAATGATTTATATTGTATAGATGAAATGATATTTACACGGCTGCAGCATCTGCATCTTTTTCTTGCAGAAAAACTTTAAGACAGTAACCAACACGGCTTAGTGAGAATTAATGAAAATGAAGTCTGCAGAATTTAACTTCAATTTTCTTCTTCCAAAGGATCAACTGCACATTGTTTAGACAAGTTCAATATCATAAAAAAAAATTTTTTAAAAATCACAATATAAACAAGTTTACAAATTCTCTATGACATGCATGTATAGACTTCATCAAGAGAAAGAGCGGATGCTTGCAGGTAATAAGTACTCAGTTTGGTCATATTGAAGGTACTTGTTAACAATTAGAAGACCAAAAACTTAACTTTAAATAATTCGTTACTTCCAACCTGTTAAGTATCTTTATTTGTGAATGCGAAATCCTCTTAATGTATCTGTTAACCCAGATCTAAGTCATAAATTTTATCTTCCAAAGATAAGCTGTAAAGTGATTGCTTTATGAGAAAAGGTGAAAGTTCTCCACTTGATCAGGAAAGAAAAGAGAGAGAAAACAATGCTATGCTGAGGCCACTATAATCTATAAATCTTCTGTCACATAATTTTTTATCACTGTTTATTCTTCTATTTCTGTTAATCTCTTTTTCCTTGTTTATAAATTTATCTTTGTTCAAAGGGTCTGGACAAGAAACCTACAAAAGGTTTAGTACAATTTGCTATTTCTAGCATCCAGTGGGATTTGGAAATAGGCAGATGAGGGGAGATTAGCAACGAGTGCCTACGCAAATCTATCTTAACATTTAAGCTCAGTTTAAAACCTTTATTTTGAAAGCTGATTATAAAAGAGGAATTACTAAAAAGAAAAAAAAAAAAAAAAAAAAAAAAAAAGTAAAGATTGCAAGAAAAAAAGTTTTTCTTCAGATATTTCTACAACATCTTTGAACATCTGTTGACAAATCTGACAAAAGGTAAATTTCTTAAAATAGTTTGGTACATTCATCAAGTGTCTATTTGAGAGCACCTGTGCCAATATTTCAAGTATTGATTATAAATATGCACCCTTAAATAAATATGTACCTTTAAAAATTAACTAAAAGAATGAGCATACCATGATGAAAAAATGACCAAAACTTAATACCAAAGATTTATTGTCAAAATCTTTGTTATTATTAAGAGGAAAGACAAAAGGAATTTTGGATTATTGAATTTTTTGATCATTTTTAAAAACTCAAATTTTTTTTTTTTTTTTTTTTTTTTTTTTTTTACTTATGTCAGCAAGTGACCATAAGTTGTAGCATATCTATGGACAATATTGGGAATGTCCCCATTCATAGAAATACATTAGTAAATACTGTATGTTGGTCTGCAGTTGGAGATTCATTGTGAAATTCACTCGACTCAGTACTAACAGTAGACTACTACTTCTACGCGCAGCTGGTGAATCTTATGCATGTTGTTCTTGTCCTAAGTATTATCGTTCATTACCAACCTTTATGCTATTATTCTATTCAGTAACCTTCCCTAGGTTACAACAGCATAAATTAGTATAAGAAATTTTAGCAGTGAAAAAACACATTGATTTGTAAATTCTTGGAAAAAAAAAAAAAAAATAAAAAAAAAAATTGTCAGATTCTAATTAAACTTTCAGGACTTATTCACAAATGAATGAAATTATTTTAGAAATGTTTCTTTTTTTTTTTTTTTTTTTTAGAAAATCTTGGTAAAAATATATATATATATATATATATATATATATATATATATTTTTTAATATCTGTACTCCCACCTCCTTATTTAATTCTAAGAAATTCATTTTTGTAGGGCTTAATGTTTATATTAGCTATAAGCAAAAGCCCTTTGAGTATTTAGATCAGTTACAGAAAATCTGCTCTCAATCCTAAAACAGAAAATGCAATGATACTAGGATTTATTATTTAATTAAAAGCTTTTAATTACTTTTATAAGATATATTATAAACACTACCATATTAAGAAAAACAAATTTTTGTTTATTGAAATTTTACAAGAATAGTTTTCATTTTTTTTTTTTAATTAGATTAATTGATAAAGTTTGAAATCTTTGAAATCTTCTCTCAATATTAATTTGTAGCAGTTGGTAATATTGTTAAGTAAAAGCTATATTTCCTAATCATAAATGGAAAAGATTACAATTTAGTGACCCACAGTTTTTTATTAAAAAGAATTTTGACTTGTGTGTGTGTGTGTGTGTGTGTGCGCATATAAATGTGTTGATTTTGTAAATACTCATATTATACTTATGAAGTAATTTTTATGGTTATGAGACCAAAGAAAAAACCTCCAAAACATAATTCTATCGAGATACTTGTCAACACCTGGTTCTACAGAAGGAAGCTAAGGATACCATGAACCGAACATGTGAGCAATGATGAGGTTTGATTTGTGTGTGAGAATGCAAACACAAAGGAAACTCATACTTGACATCAGGATGAGGCAGCTGAAATTTCTGGGACACGAAATGAGAAAAGAGGGCTTTGAAAATCTGATATTCACAGGGCTAATAGAGGGAAAGAGAGACAAGAGAAAGCAACGGGTGACATACTTAAGTGGATGGCAAAACAGGGTCTGGGAGAAATAACAAAAAGACAAAACTTATTGAGAGCTACAAGGGACAGGAGGAGGTGGAGGACCATGATTGCCTACATCCTGAAAGGACATGGCACATAAAAGAAGTAACATTTGTGTCAAATCATATTACATAAAGTTTTAGAAAAGCATATTTTTGTTTTGAAAGATTAGTTTCACAGTGAGAATTGCAAATATTACTAAAATCAGCAATTTTACGTGATTTAAAAAAGGATAAAAACTCATACTGAACAATTTAAATCTCAAATAAAAACATCAAGAAAGATTTTTCATTTTTAAAAATGCATTGTAAACATTAAAAAATTTAAAAATGCATTGTATCATTTTTCTTTGGGAGGAAACTTAATTATAAAGAAAGAAAAAAAATTTTTTTTTTTAAATGTGGTGGATGCTGTTTTATTGGAACTTTAATCAGGATTCCTATTTACCACAATTCAATTAAAGTTTTCTTTGTTATCATAAATTTATTAAATTCTAATATTAAGAAAGAAAAAGTCTTCTATATTTTGTCAAATACAGTAATAATTGTATGCCTGAATGTATCTGGCCATGGTTAAATGTAAATAGTAGAAATGTCCAACAGAAAAAAAATTAACAAAGTTTGTAATAAACAATGAAAAGAGAAAGAAAAGAACTGGGCAAAAAAAATAATATTAAGCAAGCAAACAATATATGCAAGGTAAAGCAACAGTAATAAGGCAAAAAGTTCACAAAGAATGCTAAGAATTGTGTTAACCCCACAAAAGATACAGACAAGAAATTGATTGCTGTATTCTTGACTTAAAAACAAGACTGGAACTGAGTTAAATGACACTGAATAGAGGCCTATCTTAATGGTTAGGAAAAAAAAATCCCAGCATTTTGGCTATAAATTGCTAAGTATTTTACAGTCATTCCAAATAGGATTGGAGCCAACACTGAAAAAATAATGTAGCATTTATGAACAACCATATAAGAAGCTCTTTTTAAATTCAACTGAGAAGGTCTGTCTAATTTGCTTTTTTGTATTTTCCCAATCTTCAAAAAAAAGAGGTTAGAAATCAAGGTCAGTATTGTGCATAAAACTGTCTGAAGTTAGTGTTCTGTTTCCAGTAAAGGTTTTGCTCTATGTAACCATTTCACATATTACATGCCTTTAGACTAATTTGAATACCAGTGCTCCAAATAAACAAAAAAAATAAAAATAAAATAAATAAAACTAAATCAAATAAAAAAAGTAATAAAAAAAAAAAAAAATTAAATTAAAAAAAAAAAAAAAAAAAAAAAAAAGAAATGCCAGCATATCACCAACAAAATATTGCCTACCCCACACTGACAGCACATGGTTCTTGATAATGACTGAGTCAAAAGTAGTTGAACAGAACTAACCATCTGTGAAAGTTTGAAAAATAAGTAAAAAGAAATTAGATTGCAAAAAGGGACTCTTAAAAATCAAGTTAACTGCCCTTCTAAATAAAAATGGTGTTGTCCAGGAGTCAGGCATAAAACATGCAATCATCAAGTAACCAACATGTCAGAAGACATTGAGTGTGTATTGCACCTTTGTGTGCAGACATAATACTCCTTAAGGAATGAATTTGGCTGTTTTGTTTGTTATATTAGGTTGGTGCAAAAATAATGTCGGTTTTCTTTTGAAGTTAACAGTCAAAAAACGACATTATTTTTGCACCAATATATTGCACATCTAAAAGGACATTCCTGTTCCATTGTTGACAACACCAATATACTACAGCACAAAAATAACAAACAAAAAAAAACTCCAAATTCTTGACTCCAAAAATCACTAACCAAAATCAACCAACACTCAAAAAAATCATAATGAATATAGTAACAACATATTAAAGTGCATATAACATTTAATACCATTTTACATTTCTACCAATTTCTTGTCAGCTCCCTTAGATTGGGACACTTGTTTTGAAAAAATTCCATTACTACAACAAATAAAATTTTTAACATTCTAAAATAGCTATAACAGAGGGCATATACACATGTTTTTAAAAATCACGATGACAACAGAACAGATTTTATTACAGTTACAATAGCATGTTTGTCTTCATAATTTACTCCTAAAGATGATCTTAGAAAAGGTCAAAAGTACTTGGATTTCAAAAAAAAAAAAAAAAAAAAATATCTAAGATGCCTTTCATCTCATTATCAAGAATCTAATTAGACAACTTGAACACAATGTCTACAGTGTTCAACAAAACGTTTTTAAATGAAAATATGCTGCCTAAATGTGTGTGTGTGTGTGTATATACACGCATAAAAAAAAAAAAAAAAAAAAAAAAAAAAAAAATCCTATAACCTATTATGGTCAAAGGAGCAGCAGTGGGTGCATCTAGAACAAGATAACCTGACGGAACCCATACCTTTTCAGACCAGTTCTGAATTTAGAGTTTTCCTTCTCCTAGGTTGGTTGCAACATCAAAAGGTAAGACAGCCCAATCAACCATGTTATTTAACCCAGAAGGATTTTTGGAATATAAAAATAAAAATTAAAAAAATAAACTATAATTATTCCAGATTTCATCTTATTGCTATGATATGAATAAAATTCATTAATTTTTTTTTTTTTTGTTGACTTATGGTGGATGTTTAATTTGAAACCCCACTATCAACACACACACACACATATATATATATATATATATATATATATATATATATATATATATATATATATATATAAAAATATCTGGAGAAAAAGAATTGTTTATTAAACAGGGCACCTACCATAATGCACCAGCTAGCAAGATAACTTAGTGAAATTAACTTCATCTTCACACGGTTCCCTATTTCTATGGCCTTGTGCCAGATTAAGCTAAACTAAAATGAGATAACAGAACAAATGACTTTCTACACAGGCGCCATCTGTTTCTCTGCATTTTGACCTTTGAATGCATTTCAAATTTGGATGTACTTAAATGATAGTGGCCTTGTGCCAGACAGCTTTTTAAATAACTAACCAGTTTTGTTTTTTTTGGGTTTATTTTTTTTTTGCCACAGACATTCATTTTTTTAGCAATGATTAATTCTTTGATGCTAATCAATGCACTTAATTTGCTTTTCAGATATAAATGCTTTTCATTTTTATAATTCATAACTTGTACAGATTTTCAGGGTATTTTACAAGTAGAATAAAACAGCTATTGACTGGATTAGAAATATCTACCTCACCTAACCCTAACAGCAGACAAAAATAAGAATTACTAATCCGATATCCAAATTCTCAATGAGACAAGATTAAATGGTGATTGATCTGTATACATACATACATACACACACACAGAGAACAAAAGTAGACGTATTAAACTATTTGCAATCTTTATGAGCTGCCTAACTCTTATGTCCTTGATCTCAACCAAGATCATATCGTCTGATTAAATAATAACACAAAGTATACATTTTCTGTTATATTTAATTTGTAATTGTATATTTAAGAGATCTCGCCTTTGTTTCAGCAGGTGGAAGGCATTTCTTTTTTTTTTTAATGACAATGGCAAATTGTTCAAAGGAATTACTCAAAGAAAGCAATATTCCAGTGGAAAAAGAAACTTAAAAATAGATCTCTATGAATATTGGCAGGCAAATGAGCAAACTTAAATATTAACTGTTAAAAAAGAAAAAGGACATAATTCCTCTTAAGTGGTCAAGATCTTAAATCATCTCTTATCAAAGAGGATTGTTGAGAAGTTGAAAATGTCAAACGATAAAACAGAATAAATAATAAAAATCATGGTTTAAAATAGATTTTATCTGTCATCTCACAAAGAAAAACACACAAGTGATATATCTATTGCAAATGTTAAGTGATGTGTGCTAAATGAATTCTATTTTTAATGCTTTTTACATCTTACTTATAGTTGGGAGGCATGTGGTTGCTGTGGAATAAATTAATGCCGTTTTCATTCTTGACATGTGACTTGTTGAAACTTTGTGCAATCCTTTCAAGTTTCAGTAAAACCAAATTCCCCACCCCCAATCTATCCACTTCCCTTCAATCAAGCCCAGCATTATTTCAGTGTGAATCCTCTGCTGGAGGTTTCATTTATAGAAGGATTGTGTTAATTTTATTTCAGTATACATTTTTTTTTAATTTTAAAATAAATTAGGACAATCGTAAAACAAAACAAATTTCAAGTCAAAGACGACCCAACAATAACAAAAAAAAAAAACAAAAAAAAAAAACAAAACAAACATGTGAATGTTATTTACACATTGCCTGCCTTCATGCCTTTAAGTAACTTTGGTAACTTCAGGACGTTACAACCCTATTCAAAACATACTGACACAGTACTACACACAGCTAAACACCATATTTAAACAACTAGACAACCAACCCATTCTATCCTGTGGAGACTCAGCCTGGCAAAATACAAGATGGCAAAGGAAGAATTTCAGCACATGCTGCAACTAAGAATAATTCAACCTCCCAAGAGCTATTGCACATGGTACCAAAAGTAGATTCTTCTGCCTGGTGTGTGTGGCGATTTCCAATGACTAAATGCATCAACAGTTAGAGATTGCTATCGTATCGCACATATAAATGACTTCATCGTGGAATTGCAGGGTATGAAAATTTTTACCAGACTTGACTTAAGGTGTACTACCAAATCCCCATCGAAGAAAACGATATACCAAAGACTACTATCACCATCCTTTTTGCTTTTTTCAAATTCACTAAAATGTTGTTTGGTTTAAGAAATGCAGCTGTCTTTTCAAAGGTTGATAAATGAAGTAGTAAGAGATTTATCTTTCACTTTTGCACAAATCGACAATGTATTAATAGCAAGCAGAAATATGAATAAACACATGAAACATCTCAGTCTTGTTTTTGACTACCTGCAGCATTTGGGACTGAAAAATAACATCAATACATGCACGCTTGGTGTAAAAAAATCACAACTTTCTTTTCAGGACATGCAATAGATGAAAAAGGAATGAATATCACCTTTACCTGAAAAGATCTGTTATGAAAAATTTCCCACAACTAGAGTCAACTCATCAATGGTTTATTGGCATAATAAATTACTATCAAAAGTTTCTGCCACACTGTTCAAAGTTAGCCCCATTGACAGACATTAAAATCGCTCAGAAAATGAATGCAAAAATTTTACTTCAAGATCCTGCTTTAGATGCTTTTCATGAACCAAAGAAAGACTTGGTGAACTGTGCAAAACTAAATTATCTAAGTGACAATGAAACAAGCAATGCGCTACCTTTAACAACCAAAGTCTCGTCGAATGCTGTTGGTGGCATTTTACAGCAAACTATTAACAAAAAAAAAACAAACCAATAATCTAAATTTGTTACAGATGAAGTACAACACATTTTCAAGAGCACTTCTCGTTATCTATTTAGCTATTTGACATTTTCGTTATGTTTTAGAGGGATATGAATTCACAATATTTACCGACCATAAGCCACTGACTTATGCTCTCTACAGCAAGCCCAACAAATATTCGCCATGTGAAACAAGACATATTGACTAAAATTCACTTCGGACCTACAATATGTAAAAGGTGAAGAAAATATTGTTGCAAATGCACTTTCCTGTACTTCCATATCTCAATAAACAGGGAACATTTAAGCTACAAGACTATTGATGACGGACAAAAAAAAAAAAAAAAAAAAAAAAAAAAAAAAAAAAAAAAAAAAAAGGAAAAAAAAAGGCTACACTTTTGCAAGTCAAGGAAGATACTTCACTGCAACTTGAAAGTTTACCTATCCCTTTCAGACATTCAACTTTCTTAAGTGACATGAAAAAGGTTACCCTTGACCTTATAAACCTCCATTATGTAAAAAAAATTTTCAACTATCTTAATGGTTTATTACATTCTGGCAGACAAGCAACCACCAAAGTGATAACAGACCAATTTGTCTGGCAAAACATGTCCACCAATATGGATCAGTACATTTGGAATGTCATCTGTGATTACTATGTGTAAGCGTTCTGAAAGCAAAGGAAATGTTTGTCACAGATTAATTCCACAACGCAGAGAACAAATCACTGTAAGTTCAGACTTGAATATCAGGGGCAGAAAGAAATGTCGAAAACTCGATTCACAGATACTATCTCTCAAATCCCAATGCATGTAACCAGTCAGAAAAATAACTCACTCTCCAACGAACGCGGTAACCAAAATACATCAATTTTTCCCTCTCATTTCGAGAACACTTTTTATTGGCAGAGCATGTTTTTCATTTGTTGACAACTGGGAGAGAATGCCAAAATTTTGTATATCATAATACTTTTATAGAGACTCCTGCGACAGACTTGTTTTTAATCTAAATATTCCGTCTTCAGTATGTCATGCAGAATATGTTCCCTTCTTTGGTAAGTAATTTTCTTTTCCGTCGTAGGATACACGTGACGCGCTGTCGCTTGGTTTGATGAGGTAAGTCGCTATTTTCTTTGCTATTCTATGGACAGAGGATCAAAGTTTCAGTCTATCCTTTTCAAGGAATTTGTCAGCCTGTTTAGAGTCTAACATATCCAAACTACTGCATACCATCCTTGTGCCAGTGGAATTGCAGAAAGATTCTAGACAGCTAAAAACTGCACTAGCCACAAAGATTGACCCTTACAAATAACTTACCTATTACTCTCCTTTCAATATGAAATATGTTAAAAGACCTCCATTATGTAAAAACCAGCAGGCATTATTTTTGGAAGCTCACTGACATTATCCAGTCAATACTTTGAGGTAGACAAAATATTGATCCCTATCTACAGACTTTATCAACAAAGTAAAAGACAAAATGAATAGGTTATCTTTTTACCGGCTAGATGTGTAACCAGACAATCTTTCATACCTGCAGATCTACATAACTGCGAGTATATTTTTCTCAGGAATGACATCATTAAGAAACCATTATTCCCAAAAGCGTTGGAACGACATGAAAAATATCTTATCATTAAGTAAAAAAAAAAAAAAAAAAAAAAAAAGAAGACATTGTATCAATTGATTGTTTAAAACCTGCTTACACTGGAAAACAAAAAAAAATATCATACAAACACCAGGCACAAATCAAATCAACAGACAACATGGTCTCACCTAAAATTTCAATATTTTCAATAACACTATTTACGTTATTCAAACTATTGTCCTCATCTTTGTTGCCATGTTTATCACAATGTTTTGGCTGTTGTATGCTCCAGCCTTCTTCAGGTGGTTGGAATGTTGAACTGAACCCTTTATTTCGCTCATTGGTGTAGACTGTTCTAGTTCCATGTGCCATGTCTAATGGATGTCAGTTATCTCCTGTTAATTCCCCTCTGAAAGTTATCCACTGCCTTAACCAGGTATTGAACTCACACTCTTTGGGTCCTGTCACAGGATCTAACTAACACCGTTATCCACAGTGCCATGTGTCCTTGGGGACATGGCACATGGAACTAGAACAGTCTACCCCAGTGAGCGAAATAAAGGGTTTAGTTCGACATTCCAACCACCTGAAGAAGGCCGTAGTGTACAACGGCCGAAACATTGTGATAAACATGGCAACAAAAATGAGGACAATAGTCCAAATAATGTAAATAGTGTACATAATACCTCATCTCAGAAATATAGACAGATACCGCCAATAACGACAACAAAAATGGTCGCACTGTACGTCGACCATAACATTTAGAGTCATACATAATAAATCAGATTTCATAAGAGAATCTTCTTCAATCTAGGGGGGGGGGTATTGTTAGATTACCCCCCCACACACACACGCGATTATTAAAATCTCACTGCTACGAGATTTTGGAATTATTGCCCACAACGGTTTACAAGCAGCACAAGATTTGAAAGACAACCTCTTTCTCAGTGACTTTTCATAGCAAAAAGACGTAATCAACTGCAGACGTTTAAAGTTGCTTTGAACTTTCCACATTTCATTTCTTATCTTTTATAAAATGTCCTGATAATAAATTTGTTAATATTTCTTTTTTCAAATTCTGTCTTATTATTACTTTGGATTTATATGAAATGAAAATTCTTATGTTAGTGGGTCAAATGTACCAGGAGCTTTTAACTACATCAAAAGAATATATACCCACTAGAATCTGAAGAAGGCTGTAGAACATATCAGCTACAAAACCATAAAAATGAGGAGTCTAAATAAATTAGAGAATAATGAAAACGAATCAAAATTTCAAACAAAGAAGGCCAGAGAATGCATCAGCCAAAATAATAAAGAGAATCCATCTAAGAATACTGACAAAGGAGAAAATCAAATATTTGAGATGGTTTCAGTATTCATGAATTACAGGAAGAATTCTTTTGGTTCTAAGGAATTAATGTTTGGGTTATGAATAAATAAGACTAAGATTATTTTTTTTTTTTTTTTTAAAGCAACTGATAAGAGGAACAAAAATGCTTGACAGAGATTTTCAATATGATCTGATAAATTCAACACACGAAAGAGTGAAATATTAAATCTACAGTTTGCAACTCAACCAATTTATCTTAAACTGTTAACATTTATAAAATACCAGTCTTTGTCATGCTGACTTTTTGTGGTGTCCCCTGTTGATATTAAATGACCATTTTGCATTCAGGTTCACTTACATTTCATGTTGTTATAAGTTGGGATTTTTTTTTAAACATGAAATAGCAAATTTTAAATATGACATTTAATAAACAGATTAAATATCAGTCCTGTGATCTTTTATTGCAAAGATTTAAAAAAAAAAAAAAAAAAAAAAAAAAAAATCATGTAGCACTTAACACAGCAAAGAGAATTAAAATTTCAAATGAGACTAGTTATCTCGCATTGAGGGTCTTAGAACAGGCATAAACTCAACTCTCCCTGCACTGTTCCATCACAAGATAACTTGAATAACAATTTAGGATCATCTCAGAGATATATCATTCCTTAGCCACCATTATATTCCATGCTGGTGAGTTGAGACACAAATTTAAATGTATAGAATTAGTGGGTAAAGCCAGCAGATGTGATTAAACATGGCAGGTGGGGCAACTACAACAAACACTAATATTACAAAAAATGATTAAACAACCAAATATCCAAAATTTGTTCAGATTTTAAGTGAAATGGGCCAAAATCTTTCCAACATCCCTCTGGAAATAAATAATAATATCTCGCCACTTGTATTTGATGATACCTGTCTACTAGGGCAGCTAGCCAATCCCTATTGCAGACTCTCACTCGGGCACATTTCTGTTTGTTCAACACCTCACAGAGCCAACCTGTGGTTTATACTCCAACTATGCTGAACATATCTTAGTTACAATTTGAGATAGAGCACATTATCTAGCATAATCAACAATCTGAATAATTCCTGCATACTCAAACCCTCAGCCATGATGACTTGTGACATTTTGCTAGCACAGCTATCAATGGCCCCCAAGTGTTCTGTCTATCCAATTTCACTCACATGGTTTGAGTAAACTCATGGTATGGATTTCAGGCACTTTCCAAAAGGTGCCACATGCTGGGATCATCCCCTCCAGACTAATAACGTCAGAAAGTCCCCTTCCTGACACATCAACCATGGTGAGATTTGAACCTGGGTCTCATGGCCAGAAAGCGAATGTTCTGGCCACACGGTCATGCATGCATGCAAACACACATAGATACACATTATTATACATGAAAAAACTCAAATATATATCTGAATATCTACATATTTTTAAGAAACTAAACATTTACACATTATTAGTATTATTGGATAATAAAAAACATTTATTTTCTGCTGTTAAAGCAGTAGTAGCTTACTTTGATTGGCACAATGCAGGCCTTGTGTTAATGAAATTTCTCATTACACAACAGTAAATAAAATAACATTACCAAATGAGTTCATCTGTTATGGAAAAGAAACAAAAAAGTCAATCAATTGCTCAAAACTAAAAGTTCAATGTTCACATAGTGCTGCTTGTGGCAGATGTGTACAGGAAACAGACTCATCTCTCAAGCTATTGTTAGTGAAGCAAGTTTCATCCTCTTTGGCTATCCTTGCATTTGTAGTCCTTGAATTTAGTAGGATTTGGGCCAAAAATGTATGAGAGATAAATAGTAAAATTAGGGCACATTCAATGACATTCTTTGTTGCTCAAATATTGATGACTTCTCTGATATCTCATTTTAAAATCAGTCATCATTTAGGGTAATTTTTTTTCCTTATTTTTGAAAATTTCTTAAATTCTTAAGTATTTCTATTATTAACATCCGGCTGAAAATTCAGCAACACACGTTGAACGCTAGCAATCCGAAATGAAGAAGAAAAAAAAAAAAAAAAAAAAAAAAAAGGAACGATATAGGAAGGGATTTAGAGTTATCTCCCTTACATTAAAAGTTCAGAACTTTTGAAATGAGTGTAATAAATTGATTTTTAGTACAATTCGTGCAGCGTTGACTGTCTGATCGAAACAGTAGCAGAGAGATCGATATCATACAAGACATTAAGAGTAAATCCGAGACAAATCTTTTCATTTTATAGGTGATCATTTTAAAACCTTTTTCAATCAAATACACTCTGTTAAGATAGGAGGAAACAAGAATATAAGGCAACAGCATCTGACAAGAAAATACACGTGTTTCATGATAGGTTATGGCATCATCCATGAAAGGCAGGCTCTTGGAATATGGAATGAAAGTTTAAGTTTTATAAGAAGCCACTTTGATACCAAGAGGGTATTTAACTTTGAAGATTGAGATAATAATAATAATAATAATTAAAATGTTGCACATGAGGACATCAATAATTCCAGTTTTAGGAGGAGACATCAGATTGATTGGAAAAGGGTCTGATAGACTCACTAAAGAGATTCTTGAAAGTCGATGCCTTAAAGAAATACAAAAAATTGTACTCACAAGTACAGCTCACACATTATGAAGACCTTTATGTAAAATGTATGTGATCTTAGTGGGTTACTTTTTTTCTTTTACAAAATTTATCTGTGAAAAATGTTATGAAGCCATTTCTGACCTTAGGTCTCTGGTTGGAACCCAGAAAGAAATCTGTATGCAACTGAATTCCAAGGAATTCAAAAAAAAATAATTTTAAAAAAATCTTCATTTAAGACATCAAATAATTTCAAGAGTAACTGTTTCAGGAAGAGTGGTACTAAAATGCAAGACATTATGAGTCTTAGTACCATGGTGGTGCCTATTCAAATTTTGAAAATATTTTGGTACATGTGGACTAAAATACCAAATTTGTCCATGTCTTTTTTTTGTTGTCTCTCAATGGAACAATGTAAACAATCAAATGTAAGAAAAAAAACGAATGGCAGGGGTTTCCATGTGGCAAAGTAGAGGCAAAATTGACACCATAAGAAACACTGTTCTAAAAACTGTTCTAAAAACAACCATATTTGCATACCACGATTTACATAAGAAGAAACAAAGCAAAAGACTAGTGATATTTTTACCCAGTCTAATTTATAAAACAAACTGAGACAAGGCCGACATTGTTATCGTTTATAATTTCTGTTAAGATTGAAGACCTCATAAAGGATTACAGAGACCTAACTTCCAAAACAATGAATTATGAAACAGTTTTTTTTTTTGGGGGGGGGTTAGTCAATGAGAGAAAGATTCAAGCTTTTAAATCAACCTCAAATATTAACTTAAAATTTTACAAGATAATAGAATGGATTAAAAAAAAAAAAAAAAAAAAAAAAAAAAACATCTTTTAAAGTATTTGTATAAACAGTAGACAGTAGTCAATATTCTGGCTGTAAGTCCTGACCTGACTGGAAAGAAATAAAGATTTCTTGTTGAACAGGGACATCGTAAGCTAGTGACTCGGACAGCCTGCCCAAATCCAAGAACTTGATTAAAATAAAACTTAAGTGGGTAGCAGAAAATTGGCAGATGGGTACTAAGTCAAAATAGATGAAACATTACCATTAAGTATTTAGTGAAATTTCAGAACCAAACTGACACACACACACACACACACACACACACACACACACAGTAGCAAAGAAAATGGCGAATTACCTTGTCAAACCAAGTGACAGCATGTCATGTGTATTCTACATCAGAAAAGAAAGAAAACTTGCATCGATTCTGGTTCATACAAACTCTGACCAATGAAAATATGTGATTCTGCCAACAAAAGCAGTTGGCGTTCGGATTAATGGGGAGTTCAGCATTCAGGATCGGGCAGTTTTGAGGGCTTGGTTGTCTTGGAAGTGACTGTTGAACAATGTGGCAGATTTATAGCCATTTATGTATACTGGGATTTTTAATATTTGACCTACGATTCATAATTGCAACATTTCTCTTTGAAGTTTGTAGGAGACTAAATCAGTGATAAAAATAAAACAAAAAAAAAATGAGGGAAAATTAACCAGAATAACAACTAGGAAAAAACAAAAAACATTTCAGGTGAGAAGTGCCAGATCAACTGGCCTTGCAACAACAAAATACCAAGTTATTTAGAGAAAAAAACCTGTTGAGTCTGGTTTAATAGTGTAGCCTGCAAGGTTGTTATTTCACATCATCTTTTCATTATTTTGGCAAAGTTTTTAGGCAAAATGTGCAGGTAGCTTAATGCTTTTTAGCACAGGAAATGGTATTGCTAAGTTCAAATTCTGACCAAATCTGGAAAGATTCCCTTTCATCTTAAAGCCCTTGGGGAAAGGCATAACTATTGAAGAGAATTCTAGAGAAGAGTAGTAACTAGTCCAGGAGGAGAAGGAAAACTCTGAATTTAAAACAGCAGTGAAGGCAACAGGAAACCATTCCACTATCATTCACGAGAAGGCATGGCAATTTACAGATAACAAAGAGTCTGTGGAGAACCATGGTCACCTGCATTCTGAAAGGACATGGTATTTAGGAAAAAGAAAATTCAGGCTAACTTGATGATATAGAGATCAGCAAAGAAATGATATAAATAAAGACGTTCTTTATAAACAAAGGCATAAAGATTATTAAATGCAAACGTAAACATATACAGACATTTACTAACATTACATCGGTTGATGGGAAGACTGTTACACAACTCTTTTTAGTGGAGAAAGCAAACTTGCCTTGAAAAATTAGCATTCAGGGTCTTCACTTTTTACTTGAGTTTATACATCATTTACTGGTGCCAATGGAGAGAGCTGCAATTAACCCAATTATCAAACAGCACCATATTTTTGGGGGTTATTTTAGTAAAAGTTTTATATGAGGGGGTGCTGAAAAGCACCAAAATAAATAAAATAAAAAATCTGTTTGGTTATTTGCTCAGATTTTGAAAAGTAGGTTGAACCAAAACCTTTACAACACAACTTCTACTTCAGACAAACAGTGCAAATTTATAGATTTATAAAAAAAAAAAAAAAAAAAAAAAAAAAATGACTCTTGTCTTGTGCAATTGGCCCTACAAAGGAACCATTCCTTGCAACCAACATTATATATATCACTCATCAGAATTTTCTCACACACAAAAAAGAGGACCCTCCCCCACACACAAACCCATCCTATCCTACAGATGCTAATATATTGGCTTTTAAAGGGAGTGCCATACTTGATATGCTGGTTGCTAAGAAAGTTTCTATTAATGCCTATCATATATATATATATATATATATATATATATATTTATTACACACACAAATACATATCATGGTGTGATGGGTAAATTCTTGCCATTTTATACATGTGCGTTGTTTTTGTCACATTCACAGGGTCCATTGAGCACCGTCTGTAAGAAAAAAAAAAGCACCATGATGCAATTAACTGTGCCAGAAATTTGGAAACGGCATGCTGTACTGGTAGGTATTGACAGCGGAAGCTCCGATACGAAAATTTCAGAGGGTTTGAGTGTCAATCTGAGAACAGTGTAGAGGATGTCCCCAAAAGATGTACAGAGAGTGATGAAAACCAAATATCCAGTCAACATCATGGTGTTTGGAATGATCACTAGTGATGGCAATGTTATGCCTCCATTCATCTTCCCACAAGGCCTTAGACTCAACAATTGTACATTTTTGTTTCAACATCAAAAAAAGAAAACCTTTTTTAAACATCCCCTCAGGTGGGGAATCACAATGTTACTAAAGACTTTTATTCAGAAATACAGTTATTGAAGCAAATATCACCTACTTCCGTCCTTTGGAAATTTTCATAAAAGGTATTCTAGAATTTACATGTAAAGATGTAAAGGAATCTAAGTCATTAGTAATTGCAGGTGAAAAGGAAAATGGAAAGAGGAAAAGAATAAAGGGCAAAAAGAGAAAGGAAAAGAAAGAGGCCATGAGAAGAAGAGGAGGTGATAAGCGCTAAGAAGAGAAATCTGGCCATAGGATTCTGTTAAAATGTAAAATTTGAACTTTAACAGTCTCCTAGGTTGATTAAGTTGATGCTTCAAATGAAAATAATTTGTGGTTAGAATATAGATTAGAATATTAGATATCTTTTTTAACCTCTGTATTATTTTTGGGATAAATCATTGTCAAGGAGAAAAATAATTCAAGTAATAAAATTTTTAATTATTTTTAGGGACAAATAGGTGGTGAAAACCATATAGAAATAAAAGGCAAATGAGATTAAAAATTAATATTGACTTTCAATTACCTTTAATGTAAGTTGGAAAAATGAATTAATACTAATGCATATACGCAGGTAGTTATATAATAATAATAAAAAAAAAAAAAAAAAAGAAACTGTGAGCTTGGACCGAAACCTGACCATTGTGGTGTCGGGCAGAATCGTTAGCATTTACGCCGTCCAGACTGTTAGAAGGGGATGCTAATTCCATGTTTTTTTAACCTTTTTAAAAAAGGTTTTCCTTTTTTGACGTTGAAACAAAAATGTACAATTTTTTAGTGGATATGTACATGTTCTAATGTAACACTGAATGAGAAATAAATATTTACAGCTCTACTGTTTTTAAATTAATGTTTTGAACGTAGAGATCTTACTGTTCGTTCTTCTACACATTGATTACATATATATATATATATATATATGAGTACGGGTAGTGTTAAAATGTAGACACAGAAGCAGGTTTAAACTTATAAGAACATAGATCTTACCTTATTACTTGTTAACTCCCAAACCTCCTAATGTTGAATATAACAATAATTAACTTCTGCACTTTCCCTCTACACTCCATATTAATCCTGTCTTATCACAGTCCCCTAATTTATGCAACTTCCTTTGATTAAACTTATTCTTTATTTGTTTTTAAAGCATTTCAGGTATAGCTTAGTCTTCCTAATAATTTAACCTATTCTTAAAGTAAAAAAAACCTTAAATCTATTCTTTCTTTATATTAATTGTCTAAATATGATTTATTGTTGATCTTATTAGTACATATTTGTTAGTATAATTTGGCATTCCTTAGTGAGAACCTAAATTCCTTTATATATAATTAAAGATTTTTGTCATAAATAAACTCCCTTTTCAACCCTTCTTTTAGTTTCAATTCAACACCTCTCTTTTCATATAACCCCCAACTTAGGATCATAAGGTTAATATCAGGGGTCAATTCCAATGATCCTCTTCTCATTTTTTTTTTTTTTTGTTAAGAGAGATACCTCTTGTCCTCCCCTTACCATCAACACAGACTATCTAGCTGAGGCATCATTTCAGGTAGGCTCGGTTTCCGCAACTGCTATCTAAACTAAATTCTAAATCCCTGATTTTGAAACAAGTTCAGTCCAGGGTTGAAGACAGGTGCAAGGTTGTGACAGCTGACACACACACACACATAATTCCCCAGGTTATGACAGTTCCAACCTACAACAATTTGTGGCTATGATGCAATCTTCATTAATCTCGTATGCCATATTAGATTGCTGCGTATTCACTCTCTTTTGTCTGTCTTGTGATTGTGGAAACTTAATGTCCTTCATTATGGCTCCCGACTGTAGTGAAACCCCTTTCCGATGGTGGTGATTTTGAGAAAAGGAAAGCCATCAACACAGAAGTGAAATTAGACATTGTTAATCACTCAAAAAAGGAGAGAAACAGTGGTGAGTATTCGGCAGTTGCTTGGCTTAAATCACTGTCACATAAAACATTTACGTATATATGTATACATATTGAGGTTCCCTGTAACAGATAAGAGCATTTCCTTGTTAGACTAAAATTTGGTTTAATTTCTGATAACAAAACAAAACAAGGAAGTTCTTCTTTTCCCAGATTTAGTTGCCACTTCCAAGTACGACAAGAGAGACAAGACCTTATGATTTGTCATCTCATCTACCAAAAACCAACAACATTACTGGCAATAAATATAAATGCAGCTTTTTATTATATATTATATTTATGCCCTCCATGTATTCTTTTAGTCCTAATTATCTTAGCATATGTCATAGAAACGTGTTATTTTGTCCTAAATTATTACTTTATTATTGCATTGGCACAGGTGAATGACGAGTGCTTATTCACAGAAAATCACAGGTACACATTCCAACTTACAATGCATCGACGGAACAAAACTGTTGTAAGTCAAGAACTCCTTGTGTGCACACACACACACACATATATATGAAAGGAAGATGATTGCTGAGAAATCCTTTGTTTGACCAAGAAGAGATTTCAAAAAAAAATTCTAATGTTTGGCCATTTTGGAAAGTGGATTAGGCTGAGAACTTTTCAACATTGCCTTCATATAAGTGTATAGAAACGCACACACAAAGAAAAAAAAAAAAAAAAAAAAAAACACAAAACAACAACACAAGCACTTTGTCCCAAAATCACATTATGGATTTTAACACACACATTCCAATTATCATTCCAAGGTTTGCTAGCACAAGTATTGGTAGTGATATCAGCAATCAAATATCAATTGGTTATTGATCTTTCTCTACAGAATTAAAGACAACTGCTTTGCCAAAATACAAGAGATTTGTTGAAAAAGTCTCAGACTTGCTCATTTCCCAAAATCTGACCAGAAATCAGATTTCTTTTTTTTTTGTAAAGGATTCTTGGTTGAGCTGAGAACTTAATTATGAAAAGAAACTAATAATTAGTGAAAGTTAAGACAGTAGTTTTACACTGAAATATTTTTAAATTTGTGAGTCAATCCCATATGGATACGCTTACAATAAACAGGCAGTAAACGCCTACAGCTTTTGAAACAATTCTCTTATGTTGCCCTAAATAGAGTCTAGGAATGTATACAGTTGCCTAATCTTGCACTCTGTGATCTCAAAGCTCACAAATTTATTAATATTCAACACTGATGCATGTGTCAATTTCACAACAAGTGGGAAGAAGGAGGAGGAGGAATAAGACAATACAATTGTATCACATGAGCACATTAGAGAAGAGGAAAGAAAACAGTCAGTGCCGAGGATGCTTTATAGTTTAGTAGATTTGGTAACAAAGTAGTCTTATCTTATAGAGCAGCTTCTAAAGAGAATTACTAGTAAACATAGATGACCTCATGTTTCAAAGGTTCAATAGACAACTTCACATTTAAAGATTCAAATATTTAAAAAGGTAAGAAATTAAAATGTTACAATTTCATTTTTATTTACCAAAATAAAGTATAAGTAGTGATATATAGTAATTTCTAAATGGTACCCTCTAACAAGAACTCAGATGGCATTATATCAGGATTCAAATATTCCAAGTAACATGTTGAAGTAAAAAGAAAATACATCAACATTTAAAATTTTCAATTAGAGACAATTTAGCAAAGAAAAGATCAAAGTTTACAGAGTCTCTGCCCAAAACACATTGACTATCATCATAATTTACCTATTTTAGCCACTGAGCCATCAATGAATTAATGTAAATGGAGATAATACCAACCAATGACAAAACCTTGGGATTTACATTTGCTATTATTACAGGGATAAAGTTTCTACCATCTGCAGAGATCAGGTTCAGATGTCAGACACTTGAAAATTTGGAAGTTTTCAAAATAGTAAGACAGGAATCTTAAATAGTTGCTACCAAAGGTGGGAGCATGGAATCTGCAGCTGTTCAGCATTTTCAATGTCTTCAAAGTAAAAACATCAGAAGCAGATGTAATTCAAAAGAGCCTTGAAATACAAATGCATAGCATGAGTGAAGAAGACCATAGCAAAAGACTCCTCCACATGACTATCTACAAAGCTGAGGAGAGGAGAGGACAGTGCAAGTAAATTTAGAGATGCAAGTTGTCTCAGGTTATGCTTGGTGCCAAACAGGATTTGGCAGGCAGACAACATTTGGGTTGGGGGAGTAATGAGAGAGAGAGAGAGAGAGAGAGAGAGAGTGGAGCATCTATCAGGTATATATTATTAAGTGGTTGAACTTGTGTGTATTATATTATTTATATATATATATATATATATATATATATATATATATAGGGTGCAGCAGAAATACCTCCCATGTAATGGTAAGGCATTAGCTAGATGAAGACACTAATGTCTTACCATTCCAAATTTTCAAGTGATCCTGATCTCTGCAGATGATAGAAACTTTATCCATGTAACAATAGCAAATGTAAATCTCAAGCTTTAAGCCTCATCATCATTGGCTGGTATTTCCTTTACACCTTAGTGGCTTTATCACCTTGCTTAGAATGAAATGATAACAAAAATATATTTATGAAATTTCTCAAGTATGCCCAAAACTAATCTGTTTGCTTGCCTTAATCACTTATTTGCAATACAATAGTATACATGATCAAGTTTAGACTTATATAGTTTTCGATAATCTAAGTTTTGGGAAGCACTCAAAAACTCCCGCAAGTCCTAAACCGATAAGCCCTTTCAAATTAAAAATAAATAAATAAATAAAATAAAATAAAAATACTTCTCTGAAATAATTGCACAACAGTTATAGCAAAAATTTCATTACATTTTTAGGACTTGGGAACTGGGATTTTTTTCTTTTGTCGTACCAACATTCAAAGTGTAATGTTTACAATTAGGACAAGCAACCCTTCCAATAAACCCAACATGATATTATCAGTAGAACCAGGCATAAAATGAATACACATTTAAATGTGTATTTGTGACAAGTAAACTTTAATAACACCAAGGTTTTCGTCTTCCTCTATACTAGAAGAAAATAAATATCCCAAATAAAACAAATTAGAAAAGTAGATTTGAAAGGTCATCGTGTTAATGACTTTTTTGTTAATGAAGATCATTTTGTCTCTTGAATGATTTGAAGAGAGAATCTGAGAAAAATAGCAAAAATGTAAGAATTCACCACCTTTCATGAAAGTACACATTTGGAAATGTCTCCTTAGGTATTAGGCTTAGTCTGCCATAAGTCTACAGTAGTCAAGCACCCAGTAAATAGCAAATTTATTGCATGCACAAAGTGGACTTGTAACACAAGTTGGTCTATTTCTTATTATATGATAAGGATTACTTTTTAAAACTTTTTATTGGTAATTTTGTGTTTTGTCCTCTTAAGAGTTGACATAAAAAAAAAAAAATAAAAAGTTATGACACTTTCTTTTTCAAAAGTGATTTTCTGTCCTCCTCCATGCTGGATACATTGAGGAACCTTTCTCTAAAAGATTTTTATGTGCTACATGACTTGCTAGCAATGGAAAATTTCACAAAGCTCAGATACATAGCCTATGTTGACACCAGTTTTTTTTTTGTTTTTTTTTAGCAATCATCACAGCAAACCTTAGTTAGTGGATTATTTACCGGGTGTTTTTTGCTCGTTAAAGCTATTCAAAATGAAAAAAAAAATCCTGCATTTATATTTTTTTTGCAAGCAGGGATCATGATTTCTTTTCTACACATACAGAAAGTACAAAACATTATTTTTACGTGAAATCTTAATTTCAACACTTAAAAATCCATGTGAGTGTTACTTGTATTTTTATGTACACAAAATTTATTAAATTTTATATAAACCTACCTTCAGGGTAGATGTATAAACTGTGTTATGAAATGTAAAGGATATCAGGTTTATGCTTGGGTTCCATTTCAAGCTCCCCCATTTTATAAATGCTATATACAAATTAAATAGCCTGTATTCCCAAACCCCCAAAAATCTGAAAACCAAAGCACTTTTGGATAAAGGATTCTCAACCTGTAATTAGTTTGGGCACAAGAGTATAGAGTACCCAGTGAGGATCATGCTCAGTTGTTAGCCATTACATTGGTATAAAGTGATCAATTTAGAGATACAATTGGTCCCTTATAGGGGATACTGAAAAGGCTTAATCAGAAAGCTCTGCCAAAACAATCTTGGTCACACTGGGGGAGATCAAAAAACTTTCAGCACCTGCTCAGATGTGTGTGTATTTTTGCTAAGCTTAATTTAGTAAGGTACAATGAGGATTAAACTCCCTACAAGATTAGCATGTTAATCTATGATAGAAGGCCAATTAAAAGTGAAATTAATGACTACTGGCCTATAGCTTGAGAGTCCTACAAAATAAAATGTGCTTCCAACAGAAATTGAGATTGTATTCATTTTTCTCAATCAAGAAAACCACTTTTAAGTTAAGCATGTCTTACGATTAAGCCATGAGAATCAAAGAAGACATTCTCCCTCAGGAACTGGGGAAAACCTACCCCCCCCACAACCAGACAAAAGTCAAAGCCTGAGGAGCTAGATCCTTAAAGAAGGATTTGAATATAAGCATTGTACTTCTCAACCAGCAAGAGGTGAGAAGCAAGGGCCTGACTCCTCTGGTTCAGTCCCTAATGCCAGAGTTGTCCCCAATAATTGAAATATGCTGAGGGTACGGGACTATTTTTGGACATTGGACCCATGTGTATAAGACATACCCACATTAAAAAGAGCCTTGTGCCATGTTTGGAACGAAGTCAGCATTCTGATAAAAATCTACATGTACAATTTTTATATTTAAAAGTTTTAAAAATATAGGTTCACTGTGGATTTTTTTTTTTTTTTTTTTGTAGCAGCATTGACACATGAGTTTACTTTGCTGAAATGTCAAAAGCAAAAAGGAAGGTTAATCAACTGGTGAATTATGGCAATATGAAACTCCATTTTGATCTCACCATTAACCTCTAAAAGTCTCCTAAATAAAACAATTCTGTCACCAAAAATTAAAGAAATGTTAATTGTAGCCCAAATAAGAAATTATAAAAATTCCAGTAAAAACAAGTAGTTTTTGTACTGATTGATATTAACTCACAGTACTGATAGAAATTCGTTTAGAGTAAGGCCTATTTTCAACATACACATTTTTATTTTTTTTTTATATTATATATAAAAGATTTAATTTCAAATTTCATTAACTGACCTATTAAATCCACATATGAAGAAATATATTTGGACAATCTTTTGTTTTATATATATATATATATATATACACACACATGGTGCGATGGATAAATTAAGCAAAAATGAAAATAACACTGACACTTCATTTTAACAGAAATATTTGCCTAAATTACACACACAAAAAAAAAAAAAAAAAAAAAAAAAAGAAGATCGCCATTGACTTCAAATATGGCCTCCAAACAACTCTCTTGGATGGTCTTCTTGTTGGTGAGTGCTGCCATAACATTTGCCTTCATTTCATGTAATAATCAACTGCATTCCACACATAATAATCAAGGGGTTTGCAGTCTGGGGAGTTAGGTGGTCAAATGTAAGGGGTGGTGTGGTTGCAGAAATTCTCTGACAGCCATGACTGGGTTTTCCTGCTTGTGTGGCATCATGCAGAGTCCTGTTGCTAGACACAGGGTCTTCTCTCAGGCACCCTCTTGACCCTAGGCAGCACTACCCACTCATCAAAGCACTTGATGTAGGCTTCCATGGCAAGTCTGGTTTGAGGCCCTCACCAAAAAGTCTGGGAGTTCTTTACTTACCAGAATGATCAGAGTTTTCCGAGCTGCCATATCTTCGTAATCACCATTAGACTCATCTAACTCTTTCCAAATCCTCTGCACTGTTCTCAGATTGACACCCAAACACTCGGAAATGTTTGTACTGGAACTTCAAGCATGAATGCCAAGTAGTACAGCATGCCATTACCGAATTTCTGGCAGAGTGAATTGCATCATTGTGCTCTTTTTCTCAAAGACAGTGCCAAACTGACCCTACTATACAGTGCAGTTGAGAAAATAAAGAAACAACGCATATGCACAAAATTAAAAATGGCAACAATTTACCCATCGCACACTGTGTGTGTGTGTGTGTGTATAGAAAAAAAAAAAATGGAGGCACGGTAGAGTAATGGATAGTTGCTCAGATTTAAGAATAAGAGAGCTGAGTTTGAATTCCAGTCAAGTTTGTTACATTGACTTATATACAAATACCCTTGGGAAAGATATGAATCCATCTCTTCTACTGATCCAGCTGGGTTCTATAGCCTTGGGTGGCAACCAGTCTAGGAAAAGGACAACTTTGAGTTCAAAACCTGCGGAGAGTCGTTGGGGGACATTGTGGCATACTGTGCACCAGTTCTCTGTATTTGGTTCTTCCAAAAAGTGTGGTTGGTTTTGCACAAACCTTTATCGCTATAATGGAATCATATAGGCAGGCAGGCTGTTTGGTTTTAAGAACTGAGCTGCTGAATCCTCATACATAAAAAAAATAATTAAAAAGACAGGAGAGTCCCTCTAGGCAAAAATCATCAAATAAAAATGCTTAAATTATATTTCCATTACTGAACAGCTACGTAATATCAATCTTCCAATATGGCAGTGAATCCTGAATTTTCCTCACAGATGTGGAGAGTTGAGATGTGGTTATACAGAAGGACACTGAAAATTTAAGACAGAGCATGTGAACAAGAAAGTATTAAGGAAAATGGAAGTAAAAAGGACACATATACTTAGAATTAAAAAGAAACAACTGAAAATTTCTGGACACATGAGGAAAGAGGGTTTGGAGAATTCAACACTCACATGACATTGATGGCAAGAGGGACAAAAGGAAACAGGTGAACTAACAATCTTGTGTAAATGGATGACAGTACAGCGAGTGCAATCACATCCTCAAGAAACAACAGATAAGGGATTTTACAAGTAGGGATAAATAACTGACACTTCATCGATGACTTATTGCAGACAGCTCACCAGCAACCAGTCAGAGAAATTGGTTTGAAGATTGTTCAACCTATTTGTAAAACTTATCAACATTAGAAAAAAAAAAGAAATCATTAGTTTTGATCCAAACTGTGTGGGCTGTTGAATGACAACTATTTTTTGCATAAAAAAAAAAAAAAAAAAAAAAAAAAAAAAAAAAAAAACACGTACAAGTAAATTTAATAATCCAAACAGATCTTTTCAATGATAATCTAAACTTGTATAAGGAATGTTCACCTTGAAGTCACTGTAGAAGGGGATCATCCCAAATGCTGTGGTAGCAACATAAAGAAGTCTTGTAATGAGGAATTCAAAATTAGACAATATCATAGGAACATGGCCAAGTGGTTAGAGCGTTTGCATTCTGACCATGAGGACCCGGGTTCAAATCTCACCATGGTTGATTTGTCAGGAAGGAGATTTCCTGATGGTATCTGATGGGAGGGGTTGATCCCAGCATGTGACCCCTTTAGAAAGTGCCTGAAAACTATACCACAGATTGACTTGTAAGTGAAATTGGGTAGACAGAACTCTTGGCCGAGAACTTGAACATGATGGCCTTATTCAAATTGTTAATCACTCTAAATAACACACTCTTTCCCAGTAAACTGTAACTACGGTCTGCTCAGCATAATTGCAGTACAAACCACAGGTGGGCTCTGTGGGTGTTGAATAAACTCAAATGTGATTCAGCAGGCATCTGCAATAGGGATTGGCTAGCTGCCCTATTAGACTGGTATACTCAAATACAAGTGGCCAGCTATATATATATTTATTTATTACAGACTACTATATATATATATATATATATATATATATATATATAATGAGAGTTTATATGACCAATTTTTTTTTTTTTTTTTTTTCCACAAAAAAATAGTGGGTCATCAGTTAACTTTTTTTTTTTTGAAGAGGTTAAAAATCATGCCTTTCCAGTGACTAGTTGTACTATACACAGGAAATTTTTTATTTTCTGTAGGGGTCAAATTTCATGCCCAAAAATTCAAGGGTCACACAAAGTCAGCTTATAGACAAGTATAAGCAGTATATTAATCTCCAACTGAAAGCCTAATTGGAAAGAAAATAGGAAGTGACCTTTGAACTCTAATGTCACTCATCTTTATTATTGCAACATTTTGCCCTACAACCTTCTTCAGGTGCTTCTCGTTCCAGATAACCTTAAAAAAATTTAAAACTGAACCCCCTTCATTTAATTTAGGAGGTGAGTAGATTGTTTACATTATGCTGTTCATATCTTGTCTAACAACAATAGATTAAAGCATTGGCTCATGAATTCAGTGGCATTGGGAGTTCAATCCCTAGGCCAGGTTGTACAGACTCTGTGAACAGAACAAGATGAGATATTCTCTAGACATGGTCAGCAGGATATGAACAATCTACAAGCAGATTAAATTTAAATAAGATTTGCAAAATATCCTGATGGTTACCCATATCAATAAATTCCTGAAGAAAAGTACAGAGGTTGAAACAATGTGGTTACAAACACATGGATATTAGTCTAAATGTTTATACCATAAATTCAAACAGAAATTAGGAAGATTTCCAAGTGAGGTAAACCTATTTGTCTGCCAAGAAAATCCATATTCAAAATCATAGATTGTTTGTTTTGTTTTTTTTTTTTTTATTTCACCTTAAAGATACCAAGTGGCATTGATTTAGGAGAATTGTTATCAAAAAGCAACTCACATTCAATTTTAACAACTTGACTAGGTACAACCTTCTCAATACAAGAAATAAATGTTAATCTACATTCTTTTATGTTGGAGGACTACAGACTCTTTTACCATGTCACGGCTGTAAAAACAAAGTTCTCCAACGCTAAATTGGCTACAGTTGGAGCTAGTACCATGCTATCTTCAAATGTTTTAATATCTAACCTTAGAGTGAAAGTAGACACAGATTTTCTACAATCCAAGTTCAATTAATGGATTCGAGTGTAGTAAGGCATTTTTGTAGAGTGCAGTTAACTGTTAAATCAACTGATAGATGTTCATTGTGACATTGTTGCATTTTTAACTGACTGAAGTTAAGCAACAGTAATTTACAAACATTTTTCCTTACATAAAGGAGTAACAAATTTAGCAGTATAGAATACTTAAAAAAAAAATAAAAAAATCCTGTTCTTAGAACTTATACATTTAAGTGGGGTGGGCGTAAAAAAAAATAAAAAATAAAAAAAAAAACAATATCTCCTGAACCAGTGTCAAGGGATTATAATTTGAAATATTACTCCAACATTGAAAAATAAAACAGAGTGAAAAACAACAACAACAAAAAAAAAAAAAAAAAAAAAAAAAAAACAATGGGTTAATTAATTTTAGACTATTGACTGAAGTGAGGGGAGATTTTTTAACAGGTTTCTCACACAACACAATCTGGCTAAATAAAAACTTTTGACAGCATAAATGAACGTCTCAAGCAAAATTGTTGAACTACTAAAAACTTTCAATACAATGATGGAACCAAAGCAAAGAGTGAAATATTTAAAAAAATTCAATATCTGTTACTTTAAAAGTTATCCTAATCCTAATTTGAAATGTCAGTGCAAAATAAAAAGATAAATAACGTTTGTTACATGAGGAGAAACAAGACAAGCGCGATTTATTGCTGGGAGGAGTTGATCAGAAAAGTTTACGGTCGGTTTGAAAAGAAAATTCGAACTTGAACAGAGCCCGAAATAAGTTTGTGTGTGTACAAACTAGTTTTCTAAAAAGGCTTTCTCTGCGCTTGACGTCGAGTTAAAGTAACCTAATAATAATAAACAAAGAAGTACATCGGAATTTTTGTATTTAGGAGATGAACTTTACACATTTTTTTGATACGCAATTTGACACCTCAGAAAAGTTAGGAATTGGTACGGCCAAGTTTTTAATTAAAAATCAAAAACAGATCAAAGAGTTGAAGTAAGAAAATGTATTTATTTTTTCAAAATAGCATTTGTTAAGTTATCAATAATTATTCATTATTGAATAATGAGATCAAACAAATCAAAAAAAAAACAAAAAAAAAAACAAAAAAAAAAAAAACAAAAAAAAAAAAAAACAACCTTTGCTTATTTCACTACTAAAGAAAGAATTTTTTTTTTTTTTTTTTTTTTTAACTAAGTGACTGCCTTTTTCTACACGAAGGTTAACATTCGTGCAATAGATTTAGTGAGGAAATGGTGTTTTAGTAGAAAGATTATGTTGCGCCAACAGTGGAGTGCTTGCCTGCCAACAGTGAAAAATAAAATGCTGGCAAATAAAAAATCCTAGTTTATTTGTTTTATCGAGTTTCAAACCCTGACATTTGACCAGACAAGCCTCTACCTTTAGAGATTTTTTTATCTTAAAAAAAGAGTTTAAAAAATGAGAAATGCCATAAGTCACAAATTCATCATTAAAAGATTTTTTTCATAAGGTGGAAATATTTTTCATAATAAGACTGAAACCAAAGTGTAAATTT
The DNA here is from genome assembly GCA_963932145.1 of Acanthosepion lycidas. Lineage (NCBI taxonomy): Eukaryota > Metazoa > Mollusca > Cephalopoda > Sepiida > Sepiidae > Acanthosepion > Acanthosepion lycidas. The sequence goes on from OZ010597.1 coordinate 2,952,696, forward strand.
TTACTGAAATTTGAAAGTTTGGAATTCAGTTTTCCTTCTCTTAAAGTGGTTGCCATCAAAGGCTAGAGACCCAAAAAAACCCATAGCTGGAGAGAAGAAAAAGAGTATCCCTTTTTTTTAAATTGCTTTACTTTTTTTTTACCTCATATTCTGAGCACACATTTTCCAATGAACAGATTAAAAATGTAATTATGAATCACAAAACGAAAATGTGAAGCAAAACAAAAAATATTTGTATAATTATTTTCATTTTGTAAATTTATATTATTGCTTACAACATTACAGAAGTTATTGTTTTTTGGGTTTTTTTTAATTTTTATACAAAGAAAATAAAGTTGTCTTTATATAAGGGAGATAATTTAATATTTGTTGAGTGAGGAAAGTTTGGGGCGTTAAAATGAAATATAGCTACCCTCCACCCCAGTTTTTAAATTTCATGTTAGAAATAAGTAATCTGCGAAAGTTTCAAAAACAATGTCAGTTACTTTTTAAAACACTGTTGTAGGAATTGTTTAAAAATTGGAGAATAGAAAAGGTATGGACACATGGTTAAGAAGATGAAGTAAATTGTGAAGTTCATAACTGAAATTAACCATCTTGCCAAGATAATCAATAAAACATTAACAAATCAATTAAATAAAGCAAATCCACATTTCCTTTCAAATGTGCACTTAACGATTGCTTTTTTAGTTTTATTTTTAACGTCAGTTTGACAAAATTTTAGTGAGAGTTAAAAAGGGTAATAAAAAAACAAAACAAACCTAAAGCAAGCAGACCAAAAACTAAAAAAGATCTCTTACCTGATCAATTGGTAGGCCAATCAAATTTGAAAGAGGGGTCAATAGGGTTGACCCCATGTAAAATTCACCTCGTCGCACCATCGTAATAATAATGGATTACGAGGAAATATAAAAGAAGTTCCCTTCGAAGTGAATATTTGTTGTTTTGGTGTACAGCAGTAATAATAACCGCCCCGAAATCGAATAAGAAGACAAACTCCTCTTTTTTCTTTTTCCTAAATGTCGATGGATGCGATAAGATAAGGCAGAAAAATAAATAAAATAAATGTAAATTTTAATTAAGTTATAACCCTGCCCCTTGGAACCAAGTCAAAGGTCCGGTTTCGTTCTATGTCACTTCCTTTTCTCTCTCTCTTTTTTAACTTTTTAACCTAACTTCAAATGTAGGTATATATTGTCTATCATAGTGGAAGGTAATGACAGTGTTCTCCCCTTGTAGGACAAGTGCGTACCCTAATTGTGGTTGATCGGGAGAAGGAATGTTTTGTTTTGTTTTTTCCTTTACCTTATGAAAAGTGCAGAGATAATTCACGTAACCTAAAAAAAAAAAAATTAAAAAAAAAAAAAAAAAAAAAAATATGTCTCTTGTTATTTCTTGTATTGTTGATTTATGTTTTTAGACATCAATATCCTTCGTCAACAGCTCTTTTTACCTGAAAGATAAGAAAATCATTATTATTTAATCTTAAAAAGATCATGGTTTAAACTTTAATTATTAGAAAAAAAAAAAAAAAAAAGTTTTAGCGGGGGAGGGGGAGATTTTTAGGATTTAATTTTTTTTTTCCTCAGAGGAATTAACGTCTTGCTTAAACAAGAAATCATTTTTGAAGTAAAAAAAAAAAAAAAAAATAACACTGGTTTTGTTGTGGATTTTTTCGCATATAAATTACAAAAAGTAACAGAAGAAAAAAGAGCTTTCGCAAAACAAAACCAAATTTACAATTTACATTTTTTTGTTTACGTAAAGACTCCTAAAGTAGTTGATAATCACTTGCTAAAAAATAAAAATAAAAGTTAAACTGTTAAACACCACAAAAAAGGTGACAACCGCTTTTTTTTTTTAGTAATTTTAATTTTGTATATTAAAAAAAACAAAAAAAAACTGCTAAGCTAGAGGACAGAACAAAAAAAAAAAAAAAAAAAATAATGAACGTTTTTTTTAGAACTTAAAATAAATAGATTGTTGTTGTTGCTTTTTTTAAGACAAATCAGTAACTAACACAAATGTTCCGTTTTGTTTTTTCATAGAAAGTGCACCCCCGCCCAGTTTCATATTTTATAGGACCATAAAGGAAAAAATTGTAGTTACACCCAAACACACAGATGTTTTCATTAAAAATAAAAACACTATAAAACAGGTTCTCTTAATTGAAAAAAAATAAAAAAAAAAAATAAAAATAAATACAGCAGTTCAAAGATTTTTTTTTTTTGTATGTGTACTGTATAACAATTTGTTTTCGAAAAGCAAAAAGCACTTGGGCAGCAGTTGTCATTTTAAAAAATGTTATTATAATATTACACAACTCATGTAATTAATATATTTTAAAATTTTTACAACTCAAGTAAAGCCTCAGTTTTAGAATTCTAATAAGTTTTACTTTCATACAAGAAGGCCTTAAAATTTCTTTTTGACAATTATCAAGATGTTTGTTCTGTAGTTTTTCTAAAACTAGAGATGACTGCTACCCAAGTCCTGTTTTCCTTAAAAATGGGATCTATTCTTGACACTTTGAAAAAGACCGTTTCGCTGGGGTAAAAAGGTCAGGCTATGTTATTGTCAATAAATAAATGATCAATTTTATAGAAACGTCAGTAACAAGAAGGTTTGTTTTTTTAACAATTAAATTTAAAAAGCAAACCTTGAGCAAGCAAAAACAAAATCGTACCTTTAAGCAAGTGTTAATTTAAAAACTATGAAGCGAATAGACGTGTTTTTGCTTTCATTCATCAATAAAACAGAATTAAAGGGAGCTTTGTTTTTAATTTTGCTGTTTAATTTGCTGTGGGTAGACAAAATTTAATTTAATAAATGGTGTTGCGGCCACTAAGCAATCTATTTCCTTGTTTTCTTTCTTTTTTCTTTTTTTCTTTTCCACTCTGAAGGTCGGGTAGATTTCTCCAGTGGGTTGTTACCATATATCTTTTTTTGTTTTGTTTTTAAAGTATATTCCAAAGCAGGTGGCGAGTGTGAAACCTCGGCATTTCATGGGAGTATTCCACCCAACCAGAAGAGCAAGATGTTGCCTGGTTCGTCATGTTTTTTCGGCTCGTATTTTTACCCAGAAATCACTTCTTGATCGCCAGGGTCTTCTTCTTTAGTTCTCTCTCGAAGCTGTCGTGGTTGGGTGTTCTTCTTCGTTGGCTGTTTTCCGTGTTTGTTTACGACACCACCTCTCCCTAATCCCAACAGCCTAGTCATGTGGGTGGGTGCGAGCAGCTACCTCACAAAAATATAATCTTATCATAGCTAGTTTTTCACCATCTCTCTTTTAAACTTGCAGTAGTAATAATAACAACAATCTCTCTCTAGACTATCATACTTTCTTTTCCCCCCCTCACTCCACATCACTCCCCCCTCTACCTAATTTCTTTCTCTTTCTTTCTAATAATAGATAGAGAAATGTACAGTGCCCATGTCTTTACGTACCACATAACAAGTTCTTGCTATGATACGATTCAAATTTAATTTGGTGTGATTTAAGTATAAATTTAGTTACGGTTTTTATTTCACCATTTAACAAACAAAACAAAAAAAGGTTTAAAATTACGAAACACTAAAAAAAGTAAAAACAATGCACTTACTTTTCCTTTCGTATCCATTGATTTCGAATGTAATTAAAAAAATTAAAAGAAGTTACCAAAAATATAAACTTTCTTTTTTTTTTCTTACCCCAGAAATAGCCTGAACAGTGGATAAAAGGAATTTTTTAAATAAATTTATTATTTGACCAAACGGAAACCTTATTTCTTGTTTTTATTTGTTAGTGTTTCTCAGTTTCTTTCTTAATTCTCTTCTGAGCTTACCCAATTTTTTAAAAAATCTATAATTGTTTTAAGAATTTATTGATTTAATAAAGAAAGAATTATCCTGATAAAAAGATTTGGCTATTTCTGGTTTAAACAATAAAGGCTAAAAAAAAAAAAAAAAGTATAAACTTCTGAGGACTGAAACCACCACCCGTAATCAATTTTGTCAAATTCTTTGCATTTAAGATTGAGGTTACCCCCCCATCCCATTAATTCGCTCCAATTGTGGTTCAGTTTTCTGTTTAACAGAACAGGTCGTTTAAAAATTCAGAAATAGGACAAACGAAATAATGATTGTATAAGATTTTAGCCTATGAAACGTCTTTGATAAAAATAGACCCTTTGTCTATGACCTTGGGAAGAATTAGGTTGCCGACTTAAAGAATATCCCTAGTAATAATTTGTTTTTATTTTAAGAAAACTAATTTAACTATAAAGAGATGTAGGTCTTAGTTGGAACATCCGTAAATTGATTTAAAAAATGATTTTAAAATATATTAATTTAAAATATATCAAGTGTATCCTTTTAATTTTCTACCAAGTCTTAGGGCTAAACTAAAATATTTCTTTTATGGGACTAATAACTATATAACTTCTGAAAGAATATGTAGTTATCTCCCTTGGATTTAATAGAACTCTTCACCGTTTGTGCTCGATTTTTCTCCTTTTCTTTTCATTTTTCTTTTTAAGACGGTGCCACCTTCTTTATATCTGATGAAAAAAAGTCACCACCTCCACATGTGCGTGTATTTATTCAAAGTTTAACCCTTAGTTTTTTTTTAACGTTCAAAATATCAGTTGCTATATTTGACACTTCTATCGCTCAGCGTGGTATTATTTTATGGTTGGTGTTAAATTTTAAAAGATTTATCAAACAAAAAATGATTAGCATGAGAATTTTTCAAAAAAATCTTTGGGAGGGACCTCGCATTTTTCTTTAACTTTTTCCGACCTAACATTCAAGGTTTTACAAGCAAGAAATAACTCTTTCCTCTTCTTTTTGTAATAGTTGAGTAAGACAAAAAAAGATCCTGTAAACATCCGTTCTCTTTTCCTGGGTGTGTCGATTTTGAAGGCTATAATATTTTGTTTGGAACTTTGATAAGTTGTTCCAGCTGTAGTTAAACTGATTAGTCGCTGCAAATGCAAAATATCCAGGCGACGATTATGTCCTGGATAAATTCGATGAATGAAAAATACCAGATATTTCCCAACAATTAGGAACCCACAAAGATTCGCTACAAAGGAGTTGGTATTATGATGAAAAAATGCCTAAAATAAAATAAAAAAATCTCATTGTCAAAATCTTTGTGAAGAGGAAATAAAGGATATTTTTTAAGTAATTTTTTTTAAAATCCTCTTTAGAACCTTACAAATTTTGGTCTTTCTTTTCTTTTTTTTTCAACATGTCAGAGTTAACTCCTCCTTAATTTCCTAATTGTTCACTAGGGGTCGCTCTCCCTACATTATAAATACTGGGCGATTTATTGCCTCGTACTCTTTTTAATTTGCATTTCAGCAGACATATGTAAAGGATGTGATCTCTCGGGGAGATCTCCGTTTTGCCCACTTGTGGGAAAACGCCATGAAACACATACACGTACGTACGAACATTCACCAAAATACAAACTTTTTACGTTCACACACAAACACAAATGTTAATGTCCATTGTAAATTTTGTTGTTTAATACATATACTCCAACTAATTGCCGAAGCAAGGATATCTGCTAACCGCCCCACGCAGTCAGCAAGTCGCCAGGTATAACCTGTGCTCACTATATATATATATCTATTAATATAGTCAGTCCACATAGGCGATAGGGAGTGTAGGACATTCCATTACAATATATATATATATATATATATATATATATATATACAAATGTAAATAACTAGATTCGTTTCGAAAAACCCTCGAATTTTTGATTTGCCAATAATCAAATCAATCTCAAGGAAAAAAAAGATTTTAAAAAAAGAAAGAGCTACAAACATGAACTATTGCCGAAAAAATCGCACAGATGCAGGTCTGAAGCTCAAAGAAAAAACCCCGATACGAATAAACAACTAACTAACAAAAGAGCTCAATACAACCGTAGAGCAGACCTAGAAACACCTAGTGAGCCAGACAAACCTACTTAGGTTTCACCTAAACGGATCGTCAGGGAAAGCTCGGCTCACTAGTAAAGTAAAAAACAATGGAATAGTAAAACTAAGACGAATTCGAAAAGATTTTTATTGGTTTTATAAATAAAATATTATGGACATTTGTTTTAAGAAAAAAAAATGAGGAATAACGAATTTTTATAAAAATTGTTTGCGTTTTGTTTTTAATTGGAATAATTTTTAAACTTAAAAAAAATAAAGTTTGTATTTATTTGTAACGACGAAGTGAGATTGTTATTAAATTAAAATTGTATTTACCAATTATAAATGGAAAAACTCACTACAATTCAACAACCGCCATTATTTTTAAAAGCATTTTAAATGTTTGTACGTGTGCGTGTTTAAATGTGTGGATGTTTATAAATATAGACACCCATACATATTATCAGAAAATAAGGGAGATACCTATAACAAATTTAAAATTTATTGTTAATTTCCATCATTTTCTCAACAAAGGGCTTTGTAAGAAAGGCTATAAAGCCAAAGTACCTAAAATTCAATAAAATATTAGATTACTTAAAATATTTTCTTAAAATTTTAAGATTACTGGGTAATTAGAAAATTATATAAAAAAGCGTTCATGTTGAATTCAAACAATTTTTTCAGTTATTTCCCCCTTAGTTAAATTTCCCAAATATCAGATTCAGTAAATCACTTAAGATGTCACAAAAACATCTACCTCCGTGCTTTTCGTCGTTATTTTAAACTAAATGTAAAATTTATTTCAATTCAGATTAATTATATTTTAAATCAGCGATTATTCCTCACATAAAGTTTCAGAAAAGTATATTTATTTTTCAAATATTTTTTAAAAATAGAATTATGTTGTGTTGCCAGATGTGTCAATATGAACGAATTTATCGATTTTATTGAGGAAGAAAACAAGATTCAAACCAATTTAAATTCGGTCTGAAATACACCTGTGATAGAAAAATAAAAAGTTTATTAGTTGAAAAAAAAATGAAAAACTAAAATTTAAAATAAAAGCAAAAAGATAAGAAAAAAGAGGCCAAAAAGTTCATTATTCCTAAATGTAGGTGAACAAAAAGGGATTGCTAAAAATGAGTCACAACTATGAACCTGTAGCGGACCGTGGGTTTTTTACGCGTTGTGTGGAACTGCTGAAATAAAGTCCACTACAAACATGGCGGACTCAAGATGAGTCCACCCAAAAGAAAATATAGCCTTTGAACCCGCCTAGACGGGTTCAGGCCCTGTCTACCTCCCCGAACGAAACCTTGCCCTTCGGCAAAGCCTCGTCCGGGCCCCTCTCTTCTAATGCAGAGAGTTCGACAGACGCCGACTCGGAAGCTCACAAAAAGCCAAGTCAGCCCTCCCCGACTCGATATTCTAGCAGTATTTATACTGGCCCGAGGACTACCGGTGTTCTTTAATTGGCGTCCCCGTGACAACGGTCTTCCTGTATCTCTACAGACTATATACCTTGAACAAAGCGTTTGAAAATGTTATTAGATGATATGTTAAATTTATTTCAGAAAAGGACTTGATTGTTCTCCTTCCACCGCCCATGTCTCGTCAATATCTCGTCAATATCTCGTCTAGTTCTTATTTTAAGACTGCTCAGTTAATACTCACCGTTTCCACCAAGGTCAAGTACACACTACACGATCCAGGTATTGTACGTGTAGCAGGCCCGCTTGTACGCGTTGTGAGACAAACACGTGCGTCTCTTGAAATAGCCCACTACAAAAATGGTAAACTCTCCGGGTGTATGAGCCCGCCAACAGAAATATAAAAGGAAAAATGTGAAGAAAACAACAAAGACCGATATATATTAATGCATGTTTCATTAAATAATATAGACAAGTTTTGTCTATTTATTTTAAGTAAGTTCCTTTCATATTGTCTGATAAGCTTAATCAAATTATCATTGAAAGACGAAAGGAAATCACCATATTGATACATGTTTAAATCCAATCTGGGCTTTCGGCTTACATAAGCCATTATCAAAGATGACAATTGATTTTCAATATATCAACCAATACACGGACGAAACAATAATGATAGTCTGTTTTTGTTGCATGAAAAATTTCAAAGCAACGTCTAACTCGTGTATACGAGACTCGGAAGCGAAAATCACGTCGCAGTTAGTGACGTAAGACATGACCACGCGAGAGTGAAAACGAGAAGTATTAAGTATGGGATGCCATGGTATAAACCAATGGTTTCTGTTATGAATTATATATATATATATATATATATATATATATATATATATATATATATATATATATATGTGTGTGTGTGTGTACAAACAGGTATATGTGTATTTACATGCAATAAGGGTTACAATTGAGAAAGACAATAATTAGTGTGTATGAATGAACATAGAAAGTTTGTGGTCAATGTGTAAATGAATATGAATGTTCGTATGTATGTGTAATGTTAATGCGTGTTTCCCGAAGGAAACGCACAGTCCCCCACCCCACAAAGGGCAAAACGCAAATCTTCACGAGAGATTTACATCGTGTCGTATCAGCTGAAAAGTGAGAAGAAAAAAGAACGAGGCAAGGTATCACCGAGTTTATATAGAATATGGAGAGCGTCCCCAAGTAGCGGTTTCAAAAATTAGGAGATTAAGGAGGAGGTAACCTCAACAAACTCACGATTACTATTTCACTAAATTCACGAATCAATTCTTTAATTCACTAAGTTTTTGTCTCGCATGACAGTCTATCCTCGTAGATTAAATAAAGGGCTCAGTTTGAAATTCCTTGTAAGTTACCCGGATCGGAATTCATCTAAAGAATGCTGGAAGGAACAACGACTAAAACGTTGCGATAAACAACAACACAGATGAGGACAATAGTCCGCATGTAAATAAATAATGAATGGTCACCTTAATATTTCAGTTAACAAACACTAAAGTAGTTTGTAACACGTTTATTTATCATCAACGCGAGACAGCGACTATTTTGGCCCGGTTTAGATGCCAGCATCAGACAAACGAGGGCACAGTGCCAGAAATGCGCCGTCCCAACCCAGAGAACCGCTGATGCCACCTTCGAAGCCGGAATTCCCCTTCCAAAAGACGTTCACAAACCTGTTTGACATGCATAGAAAAAGCTATATGATGTACGCAGACCGATACACCGGCTGGATCGAAGTGGCTCCACTTCCTTCGGGGAAAGCGACAGCAATATGTGATGCGCTAAGGAGTTGGTTCTGTATGTACGGTTCACCTGAGGAAATATCATAAGACGGGGGACCACCATTCGACTATATGGCATATAACTCATTCCTAAAAGATTGGGGTGTAAAAAAACGCATATCATCAGCACACTATCCGCAAAGCAATGGCCGAGCCGAGCTGGCCGTAAAAACAGCCAAAAGAACACTGATGGACTGTGTCGATGATCACTTGCGCCATGATCGGGCACGCGCGCAATGATGTCACACAGGAACACACCTCATCAGGACCTTGGCCTTTCGCCAGCGGAAATGTTGTACGGTCGACCAATAAAAGACCACTTCCCCTTACTCCATGTAAAGTACTAGATCCACAAACGGTGGAGGGAGACAAAGGAGTCGAGAGAAAGAGCGATGGCAAAGAGGCACCTGCTAAATCAAAAGCAGTACAATACGCACAGCCACCCACTCCAAGAGCTTCAGGTTGGTGAATCTGTGCAGGTACAAAATCAGGAAAGGCCATATCCAAGGCGATGGACGAAAACCGGGAGGGTCGTCGAGACCATGGGCAACAGACAGTGCCGCATACGATTGGATGGCAGTGGCAGAATTACACTACGTAATCGTCGATTCATCCGGAAAATCTTCCCGGTAGTAGATATACCAGACTATTCGCCCGAACAATCAACCGCACAACCACCCCCACAGAGACCGATGACAATTAGTATTGAACCCCCGAGGGACATACCGGAAATGATGGAGGTAGATGTGACTGATGATGAGGTGATAGCGGACCAGGACCACACAGATATGGAAGTGGAGGAAAACCAACACCCATCAAGTCCTATTTTACGGCGAAGCACGAGAGTTACACGGCCACCAAGACCATTGTCCCCACAAATGCGGGGTCCAATGCATGAGTACTCCGAGCTATCCAGACAAGTGACCACAAAATCTAGGTATTGTGGTCATAGGAGGGGGGGACATGTAGAGATACAGGAAGACCGTTGACACGGGGACGCCAATTAAAGAACACCGGTAGTCCTCGGGCCAGTATAAATACTGCTAGAATATCGAGTCGGGGAGGGCTGACTTGGCTTTCGGGTAGTACGCTGCCTTTGTGAGCTTCCGAGTCGGAGTCTGTCGAACTCTCTGCATTAGCAGAGAGGAACCCGGACGACGCTTTGCCGAAGGGCAAGGTTTCGTTCGGGGAGGTAGACAGGGCCTGAACCCGTCTAGGCGGGTTCAGAAAGGCCATATTTTTGGCCGAGCCCACGGGCTCGGAGATACCCACATTAAACCGGCTATGTGCCACATTCGGTCCTCGTGGGTGGATTGATAAATACCGGGCTGACTTGGCTTTCGAGTAGTACGCTGCCTTTGTGAGCTTCTCGTTGTGAGTCGGCGTCTGTCAAACTCTCTGCATTAGCAGAGAATAACCCGGACGAGGCTTTGCCGAAGGGCAAGGTTTCGTTCGGGGAGGTAGACAGGGCCTGAACCCGTCTAGGCGGGTTCAAAGGTTATATTTTTGGCCGAGCCTACGGGCTCGGAGATACCCACATTGAACCGGCTCGGAGATACCGACATTAAATTCGGTCCTCGTGGGTGGATTGATAAATACCGGACTGACTTGGCTTTTATCGAGTCAACTGTACATAGTTCAGTTTAGTTTTTACGAAAAAAAAAATGCCTCAATTTCTGTCTGTTTCCGGCTGACCGCGCGTTTTTCTGCCACAAACTCCTGAAGTTGGGTTAGAATTTATTTGAAAGGTTAGATTCTGGTTGAAAGTGAAACCAACATTTGTTAAACATGATCATTGCTACAGTGTTTGAAATTAGGGGTGGCGGCTGCCGAACGTCAGTATAAACATCATCATTATCATCATCACCATCATCCTCCTTATTTGGCGCGGTTAGAAGTTCAACTTCAACCTTAGTCACTTAAGCCGTCTACATTGAAGCAGTCATTTATTTCTGTTTCATTTATCAGCGTTATTTTATTTATTTATTTTTTGTCTTTTTTTTTAATGATGAGTGTGGTTTTCTAAATTCTCAATACTCTTATCTGAGATTAAATATTAGAATGTGTTTAGTTCGGATAATTTCAATTTTTCAATCCATTTCACGTCCCAACAATCGAAGTCCGGAAAATCGAGGTATAGAATAAGTACTGTATTTTACAGGACCCAGTCTCTCACCAGGAGCTAATTCTCTATTTTTTATCCATGTCGTTTATTGATGGGTGTAGATTAACGGCCTGAGGAATTGTAATTTAAAGCAACTAAAATTAAAATGAAGAAATTGTACTTTTCAAAATTGGTTGTGGATGTTCCATCTTATACAAAAAAAGAAAACAAAAAAAAAACGAGATATTACTACTACTAATGCTACACTATTACGAACTGGCGGTTTCTTCGAAGTTGCAGTATAATGCAAATTATGAAGAAAGACATATTTGTCAGAAATAGATCACAGCATGAGATACATTTAGTCAGAAGCAACAAGACATAGACATAACCCCCCCACACGCACACACACCAACAGGCAAATTGTATTTCCTACCGCATATTTCAGTTGCCTTCATCATTGAATGGTTTATTCTATTGTTTTATGTTTAGAATGAAAATGTTTCAATATAATTTCGATTATCAGCATTATTGACAGAAGTCTGATACATGGTGATCCGTCCCCCAATGCGACATCACTGCATTGTACGGTGAGAAATGCGCTCTCATATCTGTGGCAGCAAACAAAGAATCAAACGCCATATTCTGAGTCTTCGCCATTCTCCTTTTTTTATGTACTCTGCCCTTTCAGGATGTGGATACCTACAACCGTTTGTTTTTATTGCTCTGAATAACCTTTTAACCTTTTACCATCGCTCTTTGTCCACATTCTGTCATCAATTAACGCACATTCGTTAAGTGGGTTATTCACTGTTTTTTCTTTGCTTCTCTTGTTTTCAGTATGTCCCGTAAGTGTTAAATTCTCCTGGTTCTCTTTCCTCATTATGACTACCAGAAATTTCACCTGTCCCTATCGGATTAATTTCCTTTGATTTCCTCTCTTTCCTTAAAACCTATTCGTTGCTCATATGCTCTGTCCATAGTATTCTCGGCATCTACCGAGGTAATGCGAAGGCATCTTAGAAAAGGCTCTATGAAACACTCTCACTTAACCAAGTTGCATAAAAAAAAAGTTCTACGGAGCTGTCAGGCCCCAGGTTTCATTAACAATCTGAGAGCGTGCAAGAGACGTGAGAAATAAAATCTTTCTCGAAGTCAAGTCATGGTTTTATAGTTTACGATAATGAAACAAAGACATTAACGAGTTCAGTGTTTTCTCTTGCATACTGTGTGAATTTTATGAAGGCAACAAAGAATGTTCCTGCTATTTTGCTACAATGAATGTTAACAATTGTTAATAAAAATTTACCAAGTTTAATAAGAATGTCTGTTTTTTTTTTCTTGTGATACCTTTCCCCCTGAAAGACTAACCATTTGTGGTAATTGTAAAGTCGTGTTAATAACGTCTAATAAGAATACAAGATATGATCTTTCATGCGTAAAATAATGGTTTGTTCACTTCTGGCCTTGGTTAAATTAACTTCTGCTTCTGAGAACTTGGTTTCGGGAACTTTATTCCCCAATTGTCTTCTCGCGAGGATGTAAACAAATCCACCTTTTCTCATCGTAGATTAGATGTTTATACAATTTCCTATTCCCCAGTTGTCTTTTGTGTGTATATCCTAAGTTTAGCTAATATTCCAAACGGTGAGGCACGCCTAATAGTTGCGCTAGAAGAGGATAGCAGGCGAGGCGGAATTATTGAAAGACAATCAAATATTTAGAAACAGATTCAAAAACTTAATATGCTAAAATGAATAAAAATTTAAAATATTATTATGGATTAGTTGTAATTGCATGCATGAGTCCCAGTGTAAATAGTTATAAATAATTATTGACCGATTTTGTCATTGTGATATTTTTTCCCGAGTTTCCCCTCGATAGTCACCAAAGGCACGATTAGTAGACACTGCCTGGGGAAAAAAGAAGACACCCATTCATTCTATACGGAATGTGCACCTGAAGAAGGACGTTGAATGGATTTGTCAAAAGGTTATAGTGACAAAAAAACAAAACAAAAAAAAAAAAAAAAACAAAAAAACGAATTAGATCAAAAGTTGGAAAAACTCTTGGAGTAATAATGATGTCTTTCGCAATTACGTAAAGTGAAAAATCGATATCATACACATACGCACACGTGCATGCGCTCTCTCGCACACACACACACACACGACGTTTGCTCTGAAAGTAATAACTTCTCATTATTTCCACGGTAATATTACAATAGATATATATAAGGATATCAATGATTATTAGATAGTTTTCAGCTGCAAAACATAATAGTTTCTACATGGTCATCACCATTTGCTATACATTTTCAAAAGACTTTTCATTTACTGTATTGATAGCTGTACAGGACGACCAAGAACGTGGCTTCTTGCACACAATACTGTCACCTTTGCTGAAACGCCTATCTGTGCTCATATCCACTGTTTAGTCTCCGTAAGCAATCAGCAATCAGCAAGCGTCGAGGTAGTCAATGGATGCAATTTATCGGCACTTCTGCGCCGTACACATTTTCGTGTCAGATGCCATTTTGTCAGACTGACATCTATCTGTTATTTATTTTAAAAAAAGTAAAAATGTATGGTTCATTGACGAGAACTTTCAACATTTACTGTCATGCCGCCAACATAGGATCCTGGCGTCGTAAGCTAACATAAAATAGGAGGCATTATTTTCGGAGTAATCTGTGTGTGTGTGTGTGTATGTGTGTGTGTGTGTGTGTGTGTGTGCGTGTGTGTGTGCGTGTGTGTGTGTGTATGTGTGTGTGTGCGCGTATGCGTGCGTGAGTGTGAGTGAATATAATATCAATCAGCTAAATGAGTAATTTTATATTTGTATTAATCTTACTCACACACACGCACAGATACACACGCAAATACACATACACACACACATATATGATTACATATTAAATTTAAAATAATCTAAATTGTGTAATGGTCAGTTTTCACTTATCAGCTGAAGATTACGTTGTGTATGAAACAATGAGTTATACTAGCGATAAGGAAATATGTATACTTGCGCACACATACATAAACACGCACAAACACACACACGCACAAACACACATACACACATATATATATTTTAATTTATTTTTTAAACATTATTTTAAATGGATACTTATATTTGAGCGTCTGTTTTTATTGTTTCATTAAACAATATATTTATTTATTTACATCTACCGGTCTGAATATTCGAGAAAATCTTATTAGAAAACTATGCGCCCTCTGCACAAATAGGATAATCCATTTAAAATAACGCTTAAACAAATAAATTAAAAATATGTCGGATTAAATCTATTTCCTAATAATTCACACACACACACACACACACACACACACACACATATATATATATATATATATATATATATATATATATATATATATATATATATATGAAGAAATATAGTCTTAAGATGTGCTATATTTATGGGATAAAGTGCTCAATATCAGCGATAGAGCGTGTGTAAATATAAAAGTGAACATAGAAGTTAACACTTAGAGGCGACAGTCAGATTCAGGCCTGACGATTGTGCCTAGCATGAAACAGACTGTCGCCTCAAAGTGTTGACTTCTATGTTCATTTTATATATATATATATATATATATATATATATATATATATATATATATATATATATATATATATAATTGTTTCTTCTACTTTTTGTTGCTTTCATCTTAGCGTTTTTGGCTGATCGGTTGTCAAATCAAAATGCAATGATTTCAACAGCCAAAGTGTTCGTGTTGTTGCTAAATGGTATAACAAGCTTATGTGTTCCTGGATGCGAATTCGAACTTGGACCAAAAACGACTTGTTTATTCCAAATTCTTGCAACTTCGGTTGATAGCCGAAAAATTGAACGAATCAAAAATGATTTGAAACAGAAGAGACAGTTGGTTCTGAAATGACGTATCTCTGCTAATAGTTTGCTTCTTTCTATGTACGAACGTTACGCTTAGATCAGAGCGTAGTATCTGATCTGTTCTTGGCACTTTTGAGCTAGGATCAGCAGAATTGTGATGTGAGCGAGAAACCTGCATAAGCGGGAAGAAATTAGGGAAAAACGAGGAGTTGAAAAGAAGGTATGAAGATGGAAAGGTAGGAGATAAGAAAGCTAAAGAGAAACGAAAAGAAAACCAGGTGAAAGGAAAAAATAATTAATAATATACAGAGAGAGAGAGAAAGAGGAAAAGACAGAAGAAAAAAGATAAATTGACTTGATGACTGAGTACCAAATGACAATAAGCAAAATATTGAAGGATAGAAAGGGATGGAAATGCATAAAAAAGAAAAAGGCATGAACCCACCTTTGCCTATGGGTCATTTTATGGATTACTCCTTGTCGCTGCTGTGATACATTAAAATATGATACATTAAAAGTTTCCATGGAGAGATAGAATACGAGAAATATAAGCGAGTGGCTGAAGTCGAAAATATTTGTATATTCCTCCTTCCTTTTCTTCTGAAATTAATCCCTGTTTTTATAACATTTAGATTGAAAAAAAGCAAAGAAAGAAACAAGCTCAAAGGATAAGAGAATGGATGAGAAGATACAGGCAAAGGGTGAGAGAAAAGCAGAGGCATGAGATAACAGATAATATTAGTTGGAATGGATAAGGGAGAGAAAGGGAAGATACAGGCAAAAAACTGAAAAAAGAGCAGGGGCACGAGATGATAGATAATCTTAGTTGTATTGGAATGGATAAGGGAGAGAAAGGGAAGATACGGGCAAAAAACTGAAAAAAGAGCAGAGGCACGAGATGAGGGATAATCTTATTTGTCAACACGCGTGTAATTAAAATGCATCCAACTAATTTTCTTTATTTCATGACTTATTCCTACTAATATATTCATCTTTGTTGCTTTGGCCGCTTATGAGCACGTGGCCGAGTGGTTAGAACGTTCGCCTTCTGACCATGAGACCCGGGTTCGAATCTCATTTGAAGAAGACATCATGATGTTATCGGGCTATCCTTTTGAAAACCCATAAACCTCAAAAAGCAAAACCATACCACGGGCTGACCCAAGTCTTGTGTGTGAAATTGGATAGAGGGTGCCGTCGATAGCTGTGATAGCATGAAGTCAAAAGTCATCGTGGCCGAGGTCCTGAGCGTGCTGGCCTTGTTCAAACTCTCTTTACACGCACTTTCCTAGAAACTGTACCTCGGGCCTGTTCAGCATAGTTGCAGTACAAACCATAGGTGGACTTTGTAGGTGTTGAATAAATACAAATGCGTCCGAGACAAACGTCTGCTATAGGGATTGGTAGACGGGTATCCTCGAATACGAGTGGCCAGCTATATTGATCACTACTTTTCGACCGATGCGCCCTTCAGCATGACCGGTGTTGTTTGAAGTTCTGGGTCTAATTATTATTTTATTATAATTTTTCAGCCGAGTATCTTCATTTTTGTTATTATCATTATTGTGTTGCGATCGATAACTTCTCTAACTAAGATACTTTATAAACTTTTGACTGCAGTATAAAACCTTTGTGGTTCAGTTTCAGGAATTATGTGTTTTTGGTTAGCCAAAAAAAAAAATATATATATAAATAAATAAATAAATAATAATAAAAATGTCGAATGGGATTATGGATGTATTACAAGCTGCAAGACCCACTTGAGAAGGTCGGAGAGAGGAACAGCCGAAATGTAATGATGAAAACGGAAAAAAATAAATACATTAATGAAATTTGGAATATTCGAGAATTTTACAGAGTCGAAATCAACAAAAATGAGGGATAGTCTGAAGAATTTGATGATTAAATCCCCGTCGAATTTTTAGGGGAAAAATTATCCATTATTATGTCTACTATACAGATGACCTAATAGATTAAATATAAAATATAACTTGTTCCCTGGCAGATGTAAGGTTCAATCCACGAGTCTGGTAGTGCTGAAAAAATCGCATATTCTACTTCTGAGGATGATTTCTTTTTTAAGGTTTATCAACCCATTTTGGGTTATTTAATGCTGAAACATAAACATGAAAGATTTTTTTGCGAATGAACATTGCATTAACATTATTTTTAGAATAACAATGCTTTCCAGATATACACTCTGCTATTTAACCCATAGCTGGGAGGAGTAAATGAATTCGTACCTTTTCCATGCGTATTTGCACGTAAGTGAATGTAACGAACCCAACTGGTTAAACGCAGTGTCCTCTTATTTAACGGTACTCTTCTCGATGATGAGTGCCCTCGCGTCGGAATCGTGATCCGTCTGGGACTCCAATTATGTGAGCGTCACAGATGCAGATGTGGAGCTTTCATTGACGAGTTCGGTTTGCATCCTCTCTCCTGTCGTCGTAGTGCCGGCCGCTTTCCAAGACATGCAGCAATAAACGACATCATCAGAAGAGGTCTGGATGCAGCTGGGTTCCCTTCCCAAATCGAACTCGTAGTCCTCGGCCCTGGTGATGGAAAGCGGCCGGATGGGATTACTATTTTCCCTTTTAATAATGAGAAAGTCATTGATTTGGGATGCGACCTGTGCGGATATATTTTCAGTCGGTGATTTGATCAGGTCCGCGGTTGAGCCGGGGTCCGTTGCTTGGGACGCAGGGATAAAAAAAAAAAAAAAAAAACAGTTAAATATTCTTCTCTTGTTGATAGATTATTATTTTTTTTTTTACTCCTGTGGCTGTGTAGACTTCTGGGGTTATTGGCCCTCGTTCGATGGCGTTCCTTCGGAGGATTGGCGGGATAGCGTCTTGATTAAGGGACGAGCCTCGCGAAACGGAGCGGCTCTTGCAGCGTGTATCACTGGCAATGGTCCGGGTAATGATTTCTCCATCATTGCGGCTGGGAGACGATAGCAAAAAGAAAAAAAAATTTGTTTATAGTTACTTTGTTCAAACATTTTTAAATGGAAATTCTGTCATTATAACAACCAAGTGGATGTGCTGTTGGTGTAACGGTTACCAGCGCAAAAAGTGAAATCAGTGAACTGAGTTCAAATTCCGGCCTTTTGCATTCACTTTCGCAAAAATACCATTGGGAAAGGCATGAAACCATCATTTCTCCTTTTAGCTATAGGTTAAGCAGAATGGTAGACTAGGCTCTTTAACTGCTGGTGGGAGCCACTCAAAGAGAAAGAAATCAAAACCGTGACAAAGGCAACGGGAAAGCACTCTACTATATTTACTTAAAGAAAAGGAAGTTTATGAGAGCCATGATAATTATACCCTTGAGGGACACGACATTTTAAAGAGACAGCCAGGATTATGAACGCGCCAGTCAGAAAGCAGAGTAATATATAATAATGGCGCAAATTCAGAACTTAGATGATACAAAAAACATCAGAGGAAGCCGAAAACAAAATGACAAACGTAGCGATCAAAACAACATAAAACTTTTAATAAGGAAGAATATTTAGATATATTCTCCAAGAATATATCTAAATGACAAAAAGATTTTCTTACCTGATCCACATGATCGTATCACTTACTCTTCTTCGGAGGTGAAGACAACACCTGTGAATGCTAGGAGAAAAGCAACAAAATAAACATGCCGAAAAAAAACAAGACAAAGCAAAAGAAACAAAAACAAAAAAGTAAATTAAATTCTAACGGCTATGCGATCATTAATATTCAAATAACAAGAAACTGGAAAACCGTGACAGCTTCGTGATCATTCTTCTGCGTGTGTGATTGAAACGACGCGTCATGATTCTAACGAACGTAGAATGGCGATAAAAAGCAACTGAAATGAAAATGACTAAAATTAAAAAAATGACAGATACGAACCGAAAATGAATAATAATTAACATTCAATATCCTTCATTCCGTGTTTAACGTTAAACCGTTACGTCGACGAAACGCTAAAACAAATCAAACACACCAATTTAAATTAGGTGTCCGCTAAATGAAGTGGAATTGTCGAATTGAATTTAAATTCCGACTAACGTAGTTAGTGCTTCGGCCTAATGCCCTCACCAGAAAGGCATGAATCCACTTCTCTCAATGGATGATTTTATGAATTATTCTTGTTGCCGTTGTCATGTAGAAATGCTAAGAAGGATCCAATACACCGATGCTTAACTTCTGCGAAATAATGTCTCGGCATATATATATATATATATATATATATATATATATATATATATATATATATATAGCCTTGGAGCTTGTACAATGAAGATCAACGTGTTTTAATGGCAGTTTTCAATCTACTTGTCTGAATCATTTTCAAGAGGCGAGAGCAAGAACTAAAAGGTCAGCCAATCTAACAGTGATCTCATCTCACAATCTTCACACTTGCTCCATATGTGGCCTCCTTTGTAAATCACTAGCTGGTCTTAAATGCCACTTAAGATTATCGCACAAGATTTCATAACTGAATCAACTAAGCTGTCAAATCCTCATACGTCGAAACCGACGGGAGAGCCCATTATTATTATTATTATTATTATTATTATTATTATATATGTGTGTGTGTGTGTGGGAGAGAGAGAGAGAGAGAGAGAGATAGTGGTAATGGTACAGCGTTAGTATTTGAATAAATGAATTAGTATTGAACTTTTTAGCCCACATAAGAACACATTCCAAAAGCTGAGCAGAATATTGAGAGACAGGGGGATTTCTTTGGTAACAAAGAAAAGAATACTGAGACATCTGTCCTTCTTTATGGCAGCGAATGTTGGACGATTTCCTCAAATATAAAGAAGAGATTCGGGGCAACGGAGACGTGGTTCTACAGAAGGATGCTAAGGATATCATGGACCGAGCGTGTGAGCAACGATGAGATCTTAGAGAGGATGCAAACAAGGAGGAGGCTTATACTTAACATCAGGAAGAGGCAGCTGAAGTTTCTGGGACACATAATGAGGAAGGAGGGCCTCAAGAATCTGAGATTTACGGGTCGAATAGAGGGAAAGAGAGACAAGGGACAACAACGCGTGACATACCTGGCGGGCTTAAGCAAGTGGATGACAGAACGTGGTCTGGGGGAGGAGGTGACAGAGGGAAGGAATTTGTTGAGGGCTGCAAGGGATAGGGGGAGGCGGAGAGCCATGATTGCCTACGTCCTGAAAGGACATGGCGCATAAAAAGAAAGAAGCTAAAAAGGCTTTATCAGTTTTATTGCAGTTTTCTACTTATTTCTGCGAATTAAGCTTCCCAACCCTAAAACATCAAAAATAAGAAGCCAGAAAGACTACGCTCAACTGAAGAAGAAATGAAAGTCTGTTTATCGCACATTTGACCAAACATTGGAGAAATTGAAAAAAAAAAAACCCACCAGGCACAAATTTCATACTAAATAAGGGGCACAAATAGTTGAATAGAAACATTAAAATAAAGTAAGTTCATATGTGCGCGTGTATTTTTTAATCTATGACTTTATTTCAGAACATTTAAATGTTTACCCTTTAACAATTTTGCTAAGTGTGCCGTGATATTTTCATTTGTTCCTAGGTGTGCCGTTGCTTAAAATGTTGAGAAACACTGATCTTACATTTTGCCCTCAAATACTGTAATCATCTTATTCCTTGTCAATATGGCTGTTGTAGCGTAATAGTTATCAACCTGGTATCAGAAAACAGTTCTTAAAATTAAGAGAATTCTATTCTCATTGGGTGCTCTACTAATTAGCCTTGTACCAGACTAAGTTTAACAAATAAGTTTAACCATCTTAGCCATCTAGTCTCGCGGGCCATTACTCTCCTCATTTGGAAGATTGGCGTAACATAATATTTTAATCCACCGCTTTCGTTAAGTATTTTGCAGCTTCAGCCGGTGTATTGTGTTTTATTTGTATTTCTGCGCCCTTTTGAAACTCCATTTTGAATTTGTTGGCTTCCTTTATTACGGAGTAAAGACGCTTACTACTTTCATGTTCTTTGACAAATACCATTATCCAGTCTTCTGTAGTTTCCAAGTATCTTTGGAGGCCAATTCTTGTAGTTTTGTTGGTGATGATGACTTTTGTAGCTCTTAGTAAATGTTGGCTTTTTGCTATCTCTCCTAAATCCTTTTTTTTCTTAGCTATTTACAAAAGCTCGTTAGGTAGGCGATATTTTACTTTGCTTCTCTTGCCTCCAATATGTAATGTGAATGTCAAATGTACTAATCGTTCTTCTTTCATTATCTGTCCTAGAAATTTCAATTGTTTCTTTCTGATGTTAAGTACAATAGTCATTTTTGTTTCCATTTTCTCTAAAACTTCGTCGTTACTAAAATGTTCGATCCATGGCATTCTCAACATCTTTCCATGGAACTAAATTTCTGTTACTTCAAATTTTTTCATCCTCTATGATGAGATTGTCCAGTATTTACGGCCACATAGAAGGAGTAATACTAGATAACAGTTTAATACGCTTTAATATTAAGTCGAGAGACGACGAGAATTTTAAATTTAGAAATTTTTTTTCACATATTTCACGCTCGAATAAAAAGAACATTCGGACAGTTTTTTATATAATTTATCATCTAAAAAGAAAAAAATTGTTAGATCGCATGAAAAATTGTATAACAAAAACTAAAGTCAAAGCATCTTGTCTGTCGTATTCAATAAAATGTGCATGAAAGAAGGATTGCTGCCTATATACACACACACACACACGCACACGCACGCGCACACACACAGATATATATATGGCATGAACTAAATTGTTCAATAAATATAGTAATGTCTCAGTTGTTATCCCAAAAATTTGCACGTCGGATCTGTTCTTTTAAATCAAATATGGGGTGCAGTTCAATTTATATTACAATGAATCATTCATACAAAAAGTAGATTAGTAAAGTTAATGATATAAAATGGCGAAATCCTTTCGCAAACAAAATTTTAAAGGTGCATTAACCTACAAATCACTCAGTGAATGTTATGATCCTTTTTTGTATGAATGATTCATTGTAATATAAATTGAACCGACGTGCACATTTTCGGGATAACAACTGAGACATTACTCTCTCTCTCTCTCTCTCTCTCTCTCTCCATATATATATATATATATATATATATATATATATATATATAATGATGAAATGGGAAAACGTTTTCTAAACCATTTTCACTTAGAAGGTTGTGGGGAAGTATATTACTATCAAATATGCGTGTTCTGTAAATTATTTAGACTTTTGCTTTTTTTTAAAAAAAAAATAGCTTTTATTACAATCACAAATGGTCTCACATAAAAAAAAGAACTTTGACGGATTGGTAGTAGACTGAAGTTATCTTTGTATCTACTTGTCATGAAAATAAACTCGATGGTAAAGAAATCGCTGAAATTCTTTGGCTACACAATGAAGAAAGGCTTGGGGAATTTAAAACACTAACAAGATATACTGAAGGCAAAAGCAGCAGAGGTAAGCAGCGTGTAACAAATTTGTACAAATGGATAGAGGAATTGTATCAGAGAGACAGGGGAAGTTTTACCGGAAGTCCTAGTAACAAATGAAAAGAAGTTGTGGAGTGCTCTTACCACCCACATCCTGAAGGGAAATGGAGAAATAGATGGGGAGAAAAAGAAAGAGAGACTAGTAATTGCTTATTATTTACAATAAGGAGAAAAAATATGTGATAATGATACTTTTGTTAACTTCATGTTAGCTAGCATTTTTAACAGTTAGTTATGCAAGAACGGTCCTCCTTAAAACAATATGGTGCCTAAATCGCCTTTATTGCAGAAAGGTGGGTATAATGAAAAAAAATCAAAGGTAAACTTCTCTGAGTTTTACTCAACACATTACCAAACTAATAAAAGACAAATTCTATTTGATTAGGCTAACTCTTAAGTTACCACTATTGGACCAATTTTCTTTGTTTTTCCCCAATTCATACGCATTGTAATTGGTCAGTCATCTAACTCTGAATGTCTAGTCAGTGAAACCTTAAGTCTGTACAGATAACACTTTTTAGATAAGTGTCTCAAAGAGAAGATACTTTCCTGATTCATGAGTAGTCTCTTGCAACATTACATGCATAACTTGTGAGTAAATACTTTTGTTATATCCATTTGCTTTACCTTTTAGGGTCAAAGAGAAGGTATATAACACATTTATACACTTTTTTTTGGCAGTTTCTCTTTTTAGAAAATGAAATCTTCATTTAAGTTTTTCTGACTTCTCCTTAACCATCTTTCTTTATTTTAAATGTTTGAGTAAACATATTTGCTGATACTACCGATGTTGCCCACATATATATTGGTAAACCCAACACAAAATAACTTTTAACAATAATTTGAGTTTTCTTTGTAAAACTGCCCACAGGATATTAAAAAAATCTCTTAATATAACTACACTGGATAAGGCTGGTAGTATCCATAACGTACAAAGTATATTAAACACAGTTCAGAAAAAAAATTGAATCATCGTGGGTATGACGATAAACTACACCCGGCAGGATGACCACTGACCGAGAGATTGAAGGTTTTGAGGCGCGTGGCACCATCTCTTAGTTAATGTTGCTCCTAGGTCCACCCTGACCTGGGGTGGTAGCACCTGTTAGGGTCCCAGCTATGGGCAAATAGTGAGCTCTCCAGCCAAAAAACAACAGGATATTTTATAATAAAACAGGTAACAATAGATTTTTATAGCAAAATGACAATGAATATAACACTAAAAATATATATATAAATCTATTTTCATAGTAAATTACCAACAATACATTTTATGATCTACGAACTATATATCTAAAAAAAAAATAATAACTTTACCCTAAAAGTATAAAATTACGTACTAAATAATTAGATTTCAGCATTAAATAGAGATGTTGATATGCCTCTAAACAAATTCAACGAACCAACAATGCATATTTAAAGCAAAACGACCAACAATACATTTTATCCGTATTTAAAGCAATAAAATGATGTTAAAAATATATAGATTTTGGCATTAAATAACCCATAAAGGTGTTGATATGCCGCTAAAAAACAAACAAACAAGAAGAATTGAATTTGCCGATATCTCTTAATGGAGACTGAATTTAGGACTTTGGTGACACAGCATCCACTAACTTTCATTTTCAGGGCCAGAGAGAAGGCATGTAACACATTTCTACGCTTTGTTAGCACGTTCTCTTTCTAGAGAATAAAACCTTAATTTAAGTTCTTCTGACTTCTCCCCCTCCGGTTATCTTTATCTTAAATGATCTGTACCGATAGTTGATACTACCGAAGCCGCTCACATACACTTAAAGAAAAGCTGAAACATCTAGGAATAATTAAATTCAATATAAATGCGGGAAAAGACAATATAAAACAATTGACTGTACTCAAAAATAAACTCATTTGTAAACTTTTCAGCTCTATTCAATACATTACCAAATAAATAGTACCAAAAAGAAAAAAATCCTATTGGATTAGGTTAACTCTTAACTTGCATAGATAACTTTAACAATTAGTCATAAACAATCAATTTAGTTTTCATTCGAAAACCGCAGACAGCAGGTTTTAAAAGTTCAAATAATAACGTTACACCGAGAAAGGCAGGTAGCACCTATGATAATACTAAGCAGAGCAGGTAGTATCCTTAATGTACAAAGTAATATATTATACTGCCCCTAAGACACCTTTTTAAAAGATAATTTGGTTTTATCTGCCTCCTTGAATGAAATAGTTCTCAAGCAATTTACTGTGGCTTTGTTATAGTAGTAATCATCATACTTATTATAAAACCCAGGTTGTGTGTATGTGTGTGTGTCTGTACGTTTATATATTGGATCGGATTTCCTATATTTTTCAACCGATTTCAACAAAACTTCACAGGACTACGTAAATTACCTTGCGGTGGTTCTGACAGCGCCAAAAATTGGAAAAATACAATTGTTTTTGCACGAAATCAATTTGAAAACACGATTAAGAAGGCATCGCGAGAATGAAAGGGGGACAACTCATATCGAGTTATACTTATTTAAAACCCAGGTTGTTTGTGTGTGTGTGTGTGTGTGTTCGTTTATATATGGGATCGGATTTCCTAAATTTTTCAACCGATTTCAACAAAACTTCACTTTTTTTTTGGCAGGTAGTGTTTCTTATTTTCTTGCACACTTTTTTCTTTATTTTTACATTCAGAATACTTTAAAAATTCCATTTACAAGACAATTGTTTATAATAAAATTCTATTCAATCGGTAGACTCATAACGATTGAAAACAATGTTTTTGCTTGAGTTTGGGTTTGACCAATTCGTAAAAAAAAAACAAAAAAAACTAATTAAGATATGCGTGTCCGTCAACCTTAAACAATAATCTTTGTCCAATTTTATTTTTCAGTTTTTATGATGGTTGATACTTGATCTATCTCTTACTGTTACATCCCCGGGCAACGCCGGGCTCTACTGCTACTTGTTAATAAAACACAAGATGAGATTGACTGTCATGGAAACTATATGATGATCGAGCTAATTTTTTTCCTTTGCTTCTCGGTAGGTTAAAATGAAATGTGTCATGAGAGAAATGTAGTGCGAAAGAGAATCTAACTCTATCTGACATTAAAACAAGAAATAGTGTTGCGGAATCTATGCCGAGTAAGATGTATCAGAAGGTGATTTTTTGTGAAGGCCAAGAATGTGCGTGATCGTAATGCATTTATCCACAACAAATAAATCAAGCAAAAATAAATAAATAGACAATTCAACTTCAAGAAGTTACTGAAAACAACGTCATTAGAGATTTCAACAATAACGTGAATTTATATATATATATATATATATATATATATATATATATATATATATATATATATATATATATATATATTTGACATACACAAAGTGATAATAAGTTGTTTGTTAAATGTGGCAAGTGAGATAAGTTTACAAAGATTGTCCATGAAGAAATTTAATGAGTAAAGGTTGATAGTTTAAGTTTGTGGAATTAAAATAGTTTGATATCTGCAAGGAACATTGTCAGTTGTGTAAGTTCAAGTGATAGTGTGTGTGTGTGTGTGTGTGTGTGTGACAACTGCTAGTGTTGATTTAAGTTATGAAGAGTTGTTCGCTTTTAACTAATAGGCTAAAGTTGATTAAATGTACAACTACTGCTTTGTAGTGATAATGTCACTTTTTAGTAAATTGTAAGTTAGGTTTCTTCACGCGGCAATAGTTGTGCGAGTTGTGTTGAGTTGTTGAGAGGTTAGTAGTGGTTATTGAGTCAGTGTGTTGGCACTCGTGGGATTTGCTCGTATCTCTCGAAACTCAGTGTCTGACTAACTTGAATTAAGTCGAGCGATTGTTTTTATAGATTTTTGAGTTTCCAAATAGGCTCCAGAGACCTGTGCGGGAAAAAAGGATTTGTCTCAACTTTGCTACATTTTAGTGTCCTTTTAACCAATGGGGGATTGAGTTTGGAAAAGTAAAGTGATGATTGGTTAAAGGTTTATTTGGGGAAGAGTGCATCTTCCCGTAGGGGGTGACAGGCAAATGTAGATGATTCGATAACGGTATTTATATAAAGTGTTGTGAATTATCCATTAAATATATTTAGGAACAAAACTAATTGGCTGGTAGGAATTAGAAAAATGTTTACATTATTATGTAAGCATTGTAAATCGTGTTTTGATTTAATGTTCATTTAAAAAAGCACAGTAGATGTTCATGGAAAAGTAAAACTTAGAAGTCCAGTGGCAGAGAACCGTAGTCAACAGTCTTTCTTTCAACATGTCGGTGAAAATTGTGACTTCTAATTGGTAGAAACAGATCCTATTTAGGTGGGGGACTCTGACTCGAAATTAGTGGCCACTTTGACAAAAACCTTAACTCTTAGTTGGATAATAGTCACGTGATTATTTAAATAGTTAAGTTAAAAATGAGATTTTAGTGTCTCTATTCTTTGTGCCTTTTCTAATCCATTTTACCCACATTTAAAAGGTGTTTTTTTTTTTTTTTTCGGGGAGTGAATAAGAGAAAACGTCACCTGTTATCCTGAATGTTGAATAAGGCCCATACGAAAAGAAACAAGACTAGAAACTCCGATGTGAAATTTGAAAATAACAAACATTTATTACATTGACATAACAAAAAACATACAACAGCGTACAATTTTTACAAATAAGTTTCCACAAAAAATTTCCTTTTATGCCCATTATAAAAGGCAAGATAACCAATTCAAAAAATAAAAATATGGCTAATAAAAAAGACACTAATTATTCAACAAACTTTCAATAATGGAAAAATCTTGAAGGTACAATACAATTTCTTTAAAAAAAAGTTAAAAATACACATGAAAAAGGTTCTCACTCAATACATACTCGTTCAAAAAAGATACAGTTGTAGCGATTGCTATGTTTTTTCCACGCCCTCATTTTATTCGCCTGCGATTGGCTAATAAATCACTACTACTTTTATATAGGACAATTTAGCCATCGCAGTCGTTTCTTTGAATCCTTCGGTTTTGAGCTTGCTTGCTTGTTCTGTTAGTACGAATGTAGTGATTGGTTAATTTTTAACCAATCACATATTTTAGTGCAAGATTAAGTTTTCCCGCGTTGCCGTGGGAGCCTACCCGTTTTCCATAAAAGAGGCGACTTTTTCACAAGTCGTCAGTAAGATCCAGTAAAATTCACCTGTCCATACAAGTCCACGATCTTGCTCATAACATTTCAAACGCACACACAGACACAGAATTTCGTAATATAAACTTACATTTCTCTCTGTGACTTAGCCAAGCTCAATCAACCAGGACTCTGTTGATTTTGAACCATTCTATAACACAACACATTTTTGATCAATTTTATTCTTGTGTTATCTATTCTAACAAACAGACCTTGTTCTAATATTGATTCCTGAACATTTTTCTCTCAAGAGAACTTTCTTCGAACAATCAATTACAAACCAAAATACAATTAAAGGGGAACAACTTCTTTCCCTTAATCTATAAATTGAAAACAATTTTATAGCATGTTTGTTCTTGTATGTTATTTCAATATATACTTGTTGATTCACAGTTTGGAGTTTTTGTTTTTTACTTGAATCCTGTACGTTGAAAGTATAATAATATAAGTAGTATCTACAAACGGACACCTTTACACACTTAATTGAAAGTCGAAACTGAAAAGGGTTTGGCAAACTCAACAGAGTCACTAAGACTTTAACAAACTAGTTCCTTTTCTTGAACACGGTTCGATTATTATTATTATTATTATTATTATTATTATTATTATTATTATTATTATCAGAAATGTTTCACTTCACTTGTTTCAATTTGATTCTGCCTCTTTTTCTCTTTCTTTCTTCGTTTGTTTCTTACTTCTTCTGTATGAAACAACCTCCGCCCATCCAGTATTGACACCCAAATTTTTTTTTTCTTTATATCTTTATAACTTCAGTATCTGTCTATATTTCTGAGATTAACTCACAACTCTTTGGGATGGTTAGATCCAGTGACAGGACCTAAAGAGTAGTGAGTTTGTAGACTCGTCTTTTTCCTATCTATCAACCCTAGTAACAGAACGGTCTATATATTACGCCTACGTACGGAAAACTTCAACCAATTAAAACTGTACTAGACGAACCAACAAATCTCATTGGTCAACGACACTATAATCTGAAAGTTTCACGTGCAAAACGAAATTGCGCCAAAACTTAAGTGAGCCGATTTCGGACTTTCAGAACTTATAAAAGAAGACGCCGACTGATCCAACAGTCAGTGACGAACACCCACAGAGAAATTGCCAACATACTCCACGTCACTCGAAATCACGATTTTACCGCGCAAAGGTACATCAACGCTGACTCAATCACAATTAAAACTCAACCAACTCTGTGGATATTGATTCTCAAATATTGTTTATCCAAAGTGAATTATATTCACTACCTATTAAGTAAACATCAATGTGCGAACGACCTTAAAAACATTACAGTCAAAGGTAGATCACTCCTTAAGAACTCCTACTAAAAAGACAATTCTATTGACAATTCTAATACAACACAAATCTAAAACGGACTGCAAATGAACGAACGATTACAAAGAGAGACATTCTGAAATCTAAAACATCATACGCATTTTTGCCAACATAACATATACCAATTATCCTGCTTGTATATTGTTTTGAATTGTATATAAATGTTATATTAGTTTCTAATTGAATGTCTTGTTCTTGATCGTATTTAAATTTCGTTTATTTATTTGTTGTGGATGCAGAAAGTCACGCAACCTACACAATTTCCTTCTGATTCTTTCAAGCATAATTAATAAATTCTGCACATCCCCAACACGGTCATGTTGCAGACCCCTACGTCTCCCCCAAACAAACAAACAAAAACAGAGCAATAATAAGGGAAATATCTATGTGAAATAAACATTTAAATTATTATCTACAATTTTACATATCTGGTTTCGACGATTGCCAAGCGTGTGTTAAATATTGAACGAGAACAGTCCATTAAGAATGCGTATGTATGTGCGCGTGAATAACGTAATTATAAATTTAAGACCAATTGGTATAAGATTGTAAAACGTTCTGGTGGTAATATTTTTGGTCACGAGCGGTATCCTGTTGAACGCGTGACCCTCGTGAATAAAAGTCATCAGTTTTTATAGCCTTTTGGGAGATCTACAAGACTTGGCATAAATATTTTTTATTCTCGCTTCTCAATGGTTAAAGAACTTTTTAAAACCATGTGGCGTTTTTTTTTTTTTTTTTTTTTTTTTTTTTTACTACGTCCGCGTGTGAAATAACATGATTTGTAAAAAAAAATTAAAACGTTGAAGTTCAAACTTATAAATGCTCACCGTTTCACCCTTACCAGGATCCTTTGCATAATTTAAACAATTTTAAACGTTATTTTTGACCATTTGGAATGTACCGCAAACTGACGAAGTCAATCTCAAGTCCCAAGAATATACAAAACTCCGAATTATACATTGGATCAGTTTTTCTATTGATTCCATACCCGTATATATCTTCCGCATGCAATAAATGTCTACCTTCATCTACGGACCATCCACATATAGAAGTTTTGTCCTGTACCTTTGTAGCAGACTTCACCACATTAATTTAACTTAGATTAGGAAACCAAATTGACGTGAAGAAAAAAAGGATAAGCCAAAGACATCATTACATATGAAATTTGTATTTAACAAGATGTACAAACAAGGATGTGAAAGAAAGGCATGCATTGAGTAAAACAAGAGTTGTCTCTCTTTAACTATTAATTGTGTTCCAAAGTTCACTGAAAGAAAGAAGGTTGTGATAGTTTCTGGTAATAAATGTTTTCAACAGTCTGCTGTGTAAGGAAAAAGATTATGTGAGTGTAGGGAATATTCAGCATGTGAGTGGTGGTGTGAGTGAGAAGATCGGCGCATGGTTTCAACTGTCGTGGATTCGTTTGGCAGCTGAATTCTCACTAATTATTTAAGAATATTTTTTTGATTTTATAAGTGATCATCGGCACCGAAGCGCCACGCGAGAAGAATCATTCTTGACGTGAAGACAATCTGATTAGTTGGCATTGACCAATCAGCGGGCAAGCTTTGGGGAGACTCACGAAAGCTTCTGGGATCCAATTCTCCCAAAAGTGTACGAAATCTACTACATGAAAATATAGCGATTATATAATTGTCGCATAGCTGCGATTTATAAATTGTCCATTACACAGTAGTGTTGATTTATTATCCAATGAATGCTTGTTGTTGTATAATTTGAATTGGTGTATGTATGTATGTGTGATGATGGTGATGATGATGATCACACCTTTATTCAGACCCCACACTACACTACATCTCACACACAGTCTGCATATGGGTTACAAGTAATTAAACTCTTTAACTCTGTGTTGGTCCCGTCGGATTTCCAAAAATGGATAGTACCCCACCCAGCCCCGGGGTGTTTACACACCTCAATATAAAATCACTTATAGTGTCACACATATGGAAAATATTGTCGTACTTCTGAAAAAAATAATATACTAAGCAGTCTCCGTTAGAGTATATACATTAAATCCAAACTTGAACTGAAGATATTGATATAAAAATTATGATACATTTATTTCATAAACATATGTTTTAAAAAAAATTGTAGGTGAAAGACACCAATCCAATATCAGAGAAAAGTTTTATTCATCAAAAATAGCCACAATATATTTCCATGAATAGAAATATATTACATTAGAATAATACTAAATGTCAGTGTTTCACTCTTTTTCAATTAAAGGGACACGACACTTAATGACTCGTCTCTTCTATATAATAAATGCCAATGTCATTGTGCCACTTTTTTCAATTAAAGGGACACAATTCTCAATAGATCATGTTCTATATAATAAATGCCAATGTCAGTGTCATACTTTTTCAGTTAAAGGGACACAACTCTCAATAGCTTATCTACTTCTATATAATAAATGCCAATGACAGTGTGTCACTGTGTCATACTTTTCCCACTTTACTCATAAAGGCCATAGCCCAACATATCATACCATTTTGGAATCATGCCGACTCCGTGGGCAAATTAAAAACATTCCAGGACGGATCCGGACACGCAATCCTGAAATTTTGGATTTTTAAGTTTTCATTATTGCGATTGTTTTCCGCGATTTTTTATGTGACTTTTTTGTGACTAATCTTTTTATATGGTAACAACTTTTATAACTTGGAAATAAATTTGGGAATAATGGAAATTAATTGTGAAATCCAGCGAAAGTAACCCATGAAATAAAAACAATTGTTTGTACGGAAAGTAAGTACCTACGTACATCAAATTGTATTTAAATTAAGTGGCGGTAGAAGAATTTTCGTTGAATTTTTAAAAGGTAAGGTAAAATATTAATGCAATAATTAAATGTAGCGATCAATTTTGAGTTCTTC
Source organism: Acanthosepion lycidas (assembly GCA_963932145.1). NCBI lineage: Eukaryota > Metazoa > Mollusca > Cephalopoda > Sepiida > Sepiidae > Acanthosepion > Acanthosepion lycidas. Next base: position 2,984,722 of record OZ010597.1, read on the forward strand.
TGCAGTTTATTGTTGCCTATCGCATTTAATCCTCCCTATCTATTGCGATGAAGTCCCTATCAAGAGCCCTCTGCAGGAGCTAGCTTAAATTCTGTCCAAAGAGACAGCTTTTAACCTCCCCCCCCACACACACACACATATATATATATATATGAAAATATTGTAGAAAATAGGAAAGAAACTGGTTTGGTAAATAATCCAAAGTTCCTTAGTATTTTTGTTATTATTTTTTAAAAATAGTGCTCGATACGAAAGTAGAGCATAAATATAATTATTTCTAGAACTTGCAAAACTTGGGATGACCCATGCCATTGGTGCCTCCATGAGAAACTACACATTATTAAGCTTCTAAACAATAAAAACCTATTAAACAACAGGCAAGAATTAACGGTTTTCTGCCGACACAACCGAACTTACGCTCTGAATAACTAGCTAAAAACACGCATACAATAAAATAAATTTTAAAATCCATAGCCCATATGCATAGTTTTACCCTACAAAAAATGATAACCCTTTATGAAGTCGTCAAAAAACAAACGTTACGGACTTTTTATATACACAAATCCCTTTCATAAAGAGATATAATAAAAGAATAAAATAAAAAAATAAATAAATAAATCTCCATAGACGCTCAAGCCAGACTATGCGAAAACTTCCTCCGTCGTAAATTTAGCCACCCCCACCTTACCCTGACCCGGCATCTATGAAAGTAACTCTATACTGATACAAATTATTAACACCCCACCCCTGCTTATTCTAAACAATCCGTCCTTGATGTTACCATGGAAATTTTTGATTTCAATTCTGACTATACTATTAAAACTCGTAAATTTCAGAAATAAGTCATTCCCAAAAAAATTTCGCTTGAAGATGGAACAGAGCCTACTTTAACTCAAGTTTATTCAAATATTATTTTGAAGTTTTCAGCTCTTGTTTTGAAACATGTGACCTCTTATGTAGCGAGTTGGAATCATATTTTTAAATAAATAATTATATATATATATATATATATATATATCATGAAAACTGTTTTAACTTTTTAGTTGGGCTCGTTCATTTAGAACTTTCTCACTCATGACATGACAACATGTCTGTTGGGTTTAACCATTTTTTACCAAGTCAAGATTACAACAACAATAAATATCAATTCAGGAATACAACAACAATAAGACAAAGGCACACAACTCGTGATAACAAGGATCAATAATGACCCACCATTAATGCTGATAAGTAACACAGAAACTTACCCTTCATTAGTCAGGTGGAGGTGACAGGACACCCCGAAGAAGACAAAGTGACTCCTTGATGACCGGGCAGTGTGTACTTGGTCAGTGAAAACAAGTCAAACAGTAACTCAGCAGTAGTAAAAATAAGGACTAAACGAGATATACCTAGACATGGGCAAAGGAACGAGAATAGTTCACTCTCGTAGATTAAATAAATGGTTCAGTACGGAATTCCCTGTAGGGTACGCGGCACGACATACACTTGATGAAGGCCGGAGAGCATAACAGCCGAAACGTTTTGATAAAAAACTAGGACAACAAAGGTGAAGACAATAGTTTCCATGTAAATAATTTAAATAAACTCTTAATCTCAGATATTCAGACCCTAAGTCTCATAGTTATTTATTTTTGTTTTAGGCGAACACAAATGTCGGGTTACCTCCTCCTAATTTTCGAAACCGTCAGGTTAAGGATTACTTTCCGGTACTATAAATAGTAATACTCTGCGATAATTTTTTATCGCTTACTTTTTATGTCAACATGTTTCTCGTGGAAGAACGCGATTGTAACGCGTTCCCTTTTGGGAAACACGTACGTACACACATTCATTCACTTCACATAGTTTGGACCAAAATGTTTTCACATTTATTTGTTACACACACATTATTGTGTTTGTCACGTGTAACCTTTTGTTGTTAATACTGTAATACATTATCGTTTGGTTGTACATATATATTATAATATTGCTTCCTGTCGTTTCTTTATATTTCTTTAAGTGGACTCACATCCCGAGTCTGCCATGTTGGTTGTTAGCATTTCAGGAGAAACGCATACACAGGCTCGCAACAGAAACTTAAAATGCTTGAATTTTCACTTTTTATTGCTTATGGTCTATTTTCTGCTACATCTGCAAATTTTAAATCTTATTTTACATCGTATCTTTTATAGAATGTGCCGTTTATTTGTTGATTTTTCTGTGTTTGTGTCTTTTTGACACGAAATATTTCGACGATATATATCTTAATTATTAATTTTTGAATATAAAATAAAAAAAATATAAAATCTTCATGTTTCAGGAAAATGCCGCCGAAACAGAATTTACAATAAGATTTTGCATACGTGAAGACAGTAAAAAGAGAATTTTCAACCAATCGCTGTTGGTTTGAGTCAATTCAGCAACTTTTAAGGCGGTCTCCTAAAATAAATAATTACAGAATTTTATAACAGTCTCTCAGTTAATTAAAAAATGCCAGCTCGTCTACACAAGTCGAAGCGGCTAGATATCCATAGAGTAGACTCATCACCAGCTTGTAGAAGTGCTGTAAGGATTGTTGGCTAGGGTCACCGTGAATATAATCAAGAAGGAAAGCTGCGTTCTTGTAAAACAAGACCCCACATGAATCATGTACAACAAACACGAGAGAAAAATAATCAAGCTCAGTGAACATTAAAATATTGTATTAACAATGGTATACAAATTTCAACAATAAGTATAAAGAAAGTTGCTTCCCTTTTTCCGTAATAAAAAGGGTAAGTTTAGCTAATTAATGTTGAGTACAATATTGAATGTTATTTAACTACAAAGTTCAATTGATGTCTTAGCTAAATTAAGAATAATTCCACAGTGTGTTAACAGTGTAGAAAGATGTAATGTTCATGAGTGATATCAATAGGAATTAGTATGATTACTCGAATGAGTAATAATTAAGAATTAAAATGTCACAAGAATATGCGCCGTGCCGTATTCTCCAAGAATTGAACTGCTACTAATATTTATTGCTGTAATTACAAGAAATGTGGCACAAGGCCAAAAAGGGGGCTGGGGAAAGGACGGTCATCACTTGTCTTAAATTAAAACTTAGCTAGCCACAACCACTGACCCTATCATACTAAACAATATTCCTATCACCAAAACAACACATTTAACCATACCTTTCTTACTACATCCACCAAAATACCTCTTTGTCTCAGTGAAAATCCTAACTAGTCTCCTTATGTACAAATATTGTCTGTGGGAGAAAGGGTATAAAAACAACAATATTTTTAAAAGATCCCCAATGAGTATATACAATATGACATAAAATATTTACAAGAAACTAAACAAACCATGTGTTAGTAATAAAAACCCCCACAAACCTTAAATGTGGCAGAAATATTAGTTAACCGGACGAAATCGATGCGGGACTAAAAACAATAAAGAGAACACTCATTCCTCCATGGCATTCACACAGGCACACACACATTCATACACAACAACAAATACGAAAAACACACACACGAAACGAAAGGCGCCCCGCATCCACCAGAGAACTGACATCACTGACCACCTAAACGAGGGAGGGGATGGGGAGTTAAACTAAAGGAAAAAAAAAAAAAAAAAAAAAAAAAAAAAACTGAACTGCTACTGGCTGTTGGCTAACAGCGAGAGGGTTTATATATCTACTCATAGGCTCCAGTGAGCTTGGCGCTAAAAATATAGAAAGATACTAAAATACGCGATTGGTCAGGAAATGGACCAATCCGTGATTTTAGAGAAAAATTCAAATTACGTGCGATGACAAAATTGTCATATAATAAGTATCATATATTTATGAACCAATGACATTAAAGAAAGCGGAGGTGTGGCACATGTAAGTGATCACCACAAGCTGAAACTACATGGTAGTGCTTCTTTCTCTCCTTTAAAAACAATGCCATTATAAATTACTGTAATGAAATCGTTATCAGACACATGTGCTATTCTACGAACATTTCAAATATTAGGTTGGTGCAAAAATAATGTCGTTTTCTCACATATGTTATTTTTATATATGATTTCTGAATTAATTAATTAATTGATATATATAGCCATGTTATATATCATTTTGAAGCGCGTTTTTCGCTCTATCGAATCGTGTTATTCGTTACCGTTCTCAGTCTCTTCATTCATTTTTTTGCAGGCTTTTCGACAGCATGGACAAAATTCAATCCGCACGATTTTCTTGTTCCAGTTCAAACTAGACCGAAAAGCTGCCGAGACAGCTCGTGATATCAATGATGCGTTTGGGTTGGCCCAGGAACCACTAACGAACGTGTGGCACAACGGTGGTTCAAGAAATTTCGCAATGGTGAGGAGAGCCTCGAAGATAAAGACTGTCGCGGCCGGCCGGCTGCGGTTGATAACGAACATTTGAAAGCCTTAATTGAAGACGATCCTTGCAAATCCACACGAGAAGTTGCTGTTGAACTCGAGGTCGACCACTCAACAGTCGTTCGCCATTTAAAGCAAATAGGGAAGTCAAAAAAGTTGGATAAATGGGTGAACGATAATAAAAAAATCGTCAAAAAACGACATTATTTTTGCACCAACCTAATATTAAGACTGTTTACGATGAAAAGATACACCTTTAAATAAGAAACTTTGTTATAAAATATAAGTAAAATACACTTTGGAATTTCATCCAATTAGTGACATTTTTTATTTACTGCGACAATGACTAGCAACGACCTTTGGTTGTTATGTTCTCTCCTAACTTAGCAGGATTTTCTTTTTTGAATTTCCAAATTTGTTAGGCAAATTTAAACGTAAATAAGATCAGAAAAATTTACATCTTCTATGATTCCGTGAACATTAAGGTCAAATTTGGTTGAAAACCAGTTCTCATTCGATCACTGAAGTTAAGCAACATTGAACCCGGTCAGTACTTAGAACGCTTGGAAACACCGAATACTGTAAAAAACAACTTTACAATCTGAAATAGGTCACGACATTAAATAAGTATCACCCACGAAAGGTTGATAAGCCGTAAAAAATTAATAAATCAACATTAATTATTTTAGCTGGTGTGTGATCAAGGTTTTATTTTTACTCCCAATTCGTGTAAATTGTTGGAAATGCATTATTAATCTAATTTGCATATATTTTTTCTTTAATTTGTGCACCAAAAATAATTTTTAGATGGTAATTGTTGGATTAATCAAAGAAAAAATCGTTTTTTAAAACGAAATCTGGCCAATTATTTTTCTGGGATTGTTCGCGTAAGGTCCCTGTGTAGAAGTGGTCGCCATTTTCTATTACTGCATTTAAGTAGCTTCACTTCTCAAGATGGCCTCTAACAAAGCGGTAAGCTATTTCAAATTTCCACTGAAGAACTTGCAGTGTTAACAATGCGCAAATATCCTTCCCGTTCTGCATCCCTTCTCCACTCTAATAAGGTAAATCGATTTGATTATTCTCTAAGAACCGTTCGGTGGCCATAAGGCGATCGGAATGGCTATTACGTTCGATGAATTTGCGAGAAAAGAGAGAACAGCTCGCTGCTAAAATAATGTGACCACCATAAAAAGAGGAAAATCACAATGGCTGGATTTTCATTTGGTAAGGGGGACCTCAAGCTAAGAAAAAAAAAAGAGAACTTTTAACAGGAGACAGAGGGGCGAATTTACTCAGTAAATATCGTATTTATTTCGAAAAAAAAGGTCGATTTATTGTCGTGTCTACTCTATTTTTCGTTCTTGTCTGGTTTTAGTTGCTAAAAATCGTTTAATGTCGATGTCGGATTGTTTGCTTTCCTTTTTAGTCGACGTATTTTTTATGGTGTGTTCAAATGTTGAATGGGATTTTTTTTTCTATTACGTTTTTCATTTCATTTTTCTTTATTGCGGTCTGGTTCCTTAATAAATTAACTAAAAACAGTATATTTACTTTTATTAATTAAAATAAAAACAATGCTGCCAAATGAATCTTTCTTTATTATAAAATTATCCTTAATAAAAAATGCCTATTTCCCTTTATTTTTCTTTCTTTCTTTAAAATCTTCCAGAAACAGAAAGGAGGGAAAAGTGGAAACGAAAGCTAAAAATATAAATACGTCATTTTAGTTGTTAATTATTTGAAAAATAAAACCAATTTATTTTGATTTGACATTTTTAATTTTAAACTAAGAAATGTTTTCATTATTTTCGTTTTTTCTTTTTTAGTGAAATTGTTTTTAAAACATTTTTTTTTAATTTGTAAAATTTATTTTATTTCGTTTCATAAACCTCGAATTAAATTTTCTTACGCGGTTATTAAAAAAAAAAAGATTTTTTTTCTTTTTAAAATTAAGTCTTTTTATTTCATAATTTAAAAAAATTGTGTCCTTATTAAAAATTACTTTTAGTTTCTTTTTGTATATTATTTTCATTGATGGAAAATGTCAAAAAAAAAAATCTAGCATTTTCTTCGCACAATTCTTGTCCTAGAAGAAAAAAATAATTAGGGAAGCACTTAAGGAGCTAAAAACAAATAAAATAAATAAATAATAAAAAAAAAACGGTCTTTTTCTTTTTTTTTTTTTTATCTTTTTCTATGTTGTCTTTTTGGAGATTATTTACATAACAATCTGCTAAATAATCGGCCTTTTAAAAAAATAATAATAAAGAGAGCGAGAGTTAAGTTCTTCGTTTATTTAGGCGGTAAATGTAAATAAGATTAAAAAATTATTTAATTATTGCTTAGTATTTTCGAGACGAAAGTAGTCGAGGGCCCCAAATTATCAGGACAGGTTATGGATATAATTATTATTATTGCAATTTTTAATTTTGTCTAATTTTCTACAACCAATGAAGATTTTTCGTCTCAGAAAAGTAAAGAATATTAAGAAGAGAAACGGCAGGAATTTCGGGTATTATTCCAGTTTAGCACCCGAAACGTTTTTCACATGCCAAAAAGATTTCTTTACTTAACCTCATATTCTGAGTACATATTTTTCTCCATGAATATTATAAATAATGTTTTTTTTTTTTTTTTTTAATTCCATTTCTCCGTTGAATAAAGAAAATAGAAAAAACAAGTATTTCTTCATTTTTGGTCCGTGTTGAAAAAGTGCGTGACGTCACGGAAACTAACAATTCACAGAAGTCGATCGCATCAAATGATGATGAATAAACCAACTGAAATAACTCATTATTATTCTTTTTATTAAACAAATGTTGGGACTGACAAGATTTTAAAGAGTTAATTACTTTAAACAAGATTTATTAAAAAAAAATAGGACTGGGAAATATTCACGTTTCTGTGACACTTCAAATTGGACCACAGTATTTGACTTGTACTATGAAAATAAATGCTATAAAACAAAAAACAGCGGTCCTCCTACCTGTCTCAGATATAAACGGCGTGGGAGGGGGTAGAAGAATTTGCTGGATATGCATATATTTGAACTATCGTCAGTAAAAAAAAAAAAAAAAGTCTTTTTCGTTTCTTGCTTGAGACTCCACCAAAAAAGTTGTCTTTTGAACAAGGCATAGCCAGTCGTGATGTGATGCAAGACTTTTTCGCATTTCTAAACTAGCCAATTTATTTTTATTTTTCAACTTCTGAGACTTCTTGGTGACAAAGAAATGAGTAAATTTCGGTTTTTATTTACGAAAAAAAAAAAAAAAAAGTTAAAAAAAACAATTTTTCTTTTTCCTTTCAAATCCGAAGGAAAAAGCTTGAAGCTGATAAAAAAAAAAAAAAAAAAATTGCCTCATTAAATTTAACAATAATATTACTTCTTGCAAGGAATGAAGCCAAATGACTTTTTAATTCTCTCTTCTTAACTCAAAATAATTTTTTTAGATTCAATATTCCAGAAGAAAGGAAAATAGTGTTAGGGAAAATAATTTAAATTTTAAACAGATTTTTTTTTTCTTTTAATTTAAAAAATTTTTGACATCCAACTTCATATGCCTTGATAAATTGAGATTCTGAACTATGAGATCTTGAACATTTGTAAATTTTTCCAGAAATCATGAACAATATCCATTGTGAAAATGGTGGTTTTAAAAAAAAATCTCTTAAGCTTTCCTATTTCTTAATGGACAGTAAAATATTGGATTTCAGTAAAATTTCACCTTGTTCTATTTGTACAGGGAATGAAGTACTATATAACTTAAAAAAATATCTGATACCTAAGGTTTATAATGCATCTTAGAAATTAAACTTTGAGCTTTTTTTAGGTTTGATTCCAAGCTAAAATTAAATTTAATCTTTCCTATAAGCAATATAGTTTGCTATTCCAAACCAAATTTAAATTGATTGGAATTTTTTTTTTTTAAATCACTAAGATCAGCTATATTGACAAATCTGTCAACACAACATAATTCTCTTTCTTTTAAAAAATCTTTCAAAAATAAAATGTACTTTTCTGAAAGTTTATTTGAGGAAGTTTAACTGGTTTAAATTTTAATTATTCTGAATTAAAACATTACTTTTAGTTTAAAATATCATAGAAATGCATTTTTAAGACAGTGGTGGGTGTTTTTATGAAGTGTTGAGAGAGTTATTGATAATTTAATGTTTGGCAATTTTAAGTAAAGGGCCCATAGGAACATTAGTTAGGTGGAGACTTACTAAAGGATAAGTACACAAAATTAGCTAGCCACTAAACTATGGCAAGGACTGTAATTTGTTTTGTTGCAATTTGAATGTTCTTTATGTAATTTTTGCTTAGAAGACTTTAATGATTTAGAAAATATATTCCTGATTGTGAAATAGTCACATTTCAAATTAGACATCATAATCCCAAACAAATGTTTATATTAATATCTATGGTGAGTGTCAACTTGATACAAAAGAATAATTTCTTCTATGTAGAAATAAAAATTAATTCTGAAATTATAAAGTCAATAATAAATATCTGATATTTGTTCTTTAGTTTTACCTTTTGTTTAGTCACTCAGCAAATTATAACCTTTTAACAAACAGTAGTTTTTATGTCAATAGCACCAACAGTCTGGTTATTACAAAGTTCACAATAAATTGCATAGTTTGAACTGTTGTCCTCCTATTTATTGCCATATTCACAACATTTTGGACAATGTACGCTTAGACATTCTTCAGATGATATACATTGGAATTTTGAACCAAACCCTTTATTTAGTCTATGGGGGGTAGATTGTTCTGGTTCCACATGTCATGCGTTTTTTGAATATTTCAGTATCAGTTAATTCCCTTTAGTAACTCAACTCTCCAAGGTTTTGTTCCCTCTACTCTGGCCAGGTATTGAACTCACAACTCTTTGGGTCAAGTTACTTTTTGTTTTGCTTCAACCAATGCTTTTATCCACTGGGCCTTGTGGCCTTGGGTACAATGGCCGAACTGTGAATATGGCAATAAAGATGAGGACAACAGTCGGAACAATGTAAATAGTTACAGTGCCGCATCTCGGAAATGTAGACAGATATTACAAAGTTGTTAAAAGTAAATTTGTTCATTTTTTTAAAGAATAAGTGTTGTTTGTGCTTTATAGATATTTTAAGTGTTCAAAAAAGGCAAACTTATTAACTGAAATATTAATACTTTTTTTCATTTAGATCTGTGACACTGTTCTAGAATGTATCCAAATATTTACTTGAAAGTTAGTTAAATACTTTTGTAATTTGTGTGTGTGTGTGTGTGTATATATATATATATATACACACACACACACACACACGTTATTGGCCTAACCAAGAAGGAAATTTATTTAAGAAAAATCTATTTTTTGGAAAGTGGAATGAACCAGATATTTTTCAGCACACTCTCATATAATTTGAGTGTGTAACACTTTTTGCAGAGTGTACAGATACTACACATATTGTTAGCAAATGTTCGCTTGCATGTAACTTATTGATCCTAAGTAGAACTCTGTTATTCTGATCCGAGTTAGAATTGCTCACCCATATGTATATACTCAAATCATTTTTATGGGTATTGTGCTTGTAAAAATAAAATCAAACCACATAAAAATTATTGATTTGTATTTATTTATATATTTCCTGTCCCATCTGTAGTGGAAAGAGAGGTAAATCAACTTAAGTTAGTACATTTAAAAGTGATTACTTCCCTTAGTCATTTTAATAAGCTATACAAATAAAATATTTATCTGCATTTAGACAAAATTAGTTCCAAAGTAAAATGAAATGTTTAACTAATCAGCTTCTTTAGTCCTACATTGCTTAGATAGCAGACTTATTTGTTCAAGCCTTTCATGTGAGACACTCAGATACAATTGTCTATAAAACGATCATCTTGCTTCAACTTGGTGTTCGTGAAATAGGCTTTTTTGTCTTTGTTTCATTGCATCTCACTATTAAAACTTTCTAATATTTACTGTCATTTTCGACAGTGCTAGTAGGCTAGTGTTATAAAAAAACATCAACTTGTAATTGTCATAATTGTATCTTTTTATTGAACAGTCTTTCGTTGGAACACTTTGTCTTAATATTTTGAACACTTGAAATATCATTGAAACTTAAACATCAAAATTTTGCTATGGCATTCTTTATTTGGATAATAATTATCAAAGTTCTCATTAACAAATAAACATTTTTAAAGGATACCATATACAGGTTGAGAATACATTATCCAAAATTCTTGGGACTGGAAGTGCTTTGGTTTTCAGATTTTTTCGGACATGTACAAAAAAAAAATCTTAGTCACTGCCTACAAAAAATATATAAATTCAGGACTTTTTGAATAATATCTTTACTGAGTACAAAGCACCCGGTAAGTAATCCATGAGCCAAGGTGTTGTTGTGACAATGGATGGCTTTAAAAAAAAAAAAAAAAAGCTGGTACCAACGTAAGCTATGTAACACCCATCCAAAGCAGATGAGTTCACTTACAGAAGCTGCACATCACCTCGGAACCTCCGCAGCACTTTCTGAAACTTCCATTTGTGGCAAGTCATGTCAGCACCTGAAAAAAAAAACCCAAAAACTTTTGAATTTTGGAATTTCAGATAAAGGATACTCAAAACCTGCCCAAGTAACAGGGTTGGTACACGTGGAATAAAATTCCAATAACCAAAAACACTATTCTTAAGAGAGTTCTCCATACTGTATAGAGCTAATAATATTTATTCAAATTTATAACATATGCAGGTTATAAGATCACCACATAAATTGCTAATGAAAAACAAACCATTTTAAGAGTTCAAAAACCAACCAAGTCCCTTCAGTAGGGGAAACATTGTTATGTAACCTATGATGACCAATCTGAATATGAGTTTTATAATTTAAAATAACATGACAACATACTCTAGTATAAATACAATCTTTTACTGAGTGCATTAAAATTAGATTAAATTAAAACTCATTCAGATTGGTCATCATAGGTTACATAACAATGTTTCCCCCACTGAGGGGATTTGGTTGGTTTTTGAACTCTTAAAATGGTTTGTTTTCCATTCAACATTATGATTTGATAAGACACGAGAAGTATTGAAACAAAATAGCAATTTATGTGGTGATCTTATAACCTGCATATGTTATAAATTTGAATAAATGTTTGCTTTGTTTCCGTTCTCATTTCTGAGGGTTGGGGACAGGATAATTGTTACTGTTTTGAATTCAGTTGTTTTTCTAGACTGGTTTTATAAGAAATTATCATAAAAACATGTTGAAATTGCTACACAAAATCTTTCATGTTTCAATACTTTGATTGTACTTCTTCAGGTGATGGTAAGTAACTGGTGATTTGATTTTAACATGTTTTTATTATAATCTCTTATAATAAAAATATAATAATATATTGCTCAACTTTGTATTGAGCCCTTTTTTAAAAGTAAATACTATGAACAATGAATTTTTACTACATCTATTCTTTCTCTCATTTGGAGAGATATAAACAAATCTGTTAAGAGGCCAGAAAAATATTGTACCACAAAACAGGCGTATATCAAAAAGTGCTTGATGCAGCTGCCTTGAAAAAAGACATGCAAGGCAAGTAAATATGATAAAGGAGCAAAAATACTTCATGTAACCACACACAACCTTGGTTTCGACTGTCAGGTCTCTTCAGGTGGCAGAGATTAAGTGTTCATAATACCATGCTACCATTGCTATGGCACTAGATGTAGATAAGGGGAGGAGGTATAGAAAAAAAAAATTTCTTCATCCAGGGTTGTGTGTGTGTGTGTGTGTGTGTGTGTGTGTGTGTATGTATGTATGTATATATATATATATATATATATATATATATATATATATATATATATATATAATTTGTTTGAATAAAAACAGACCACTTTAAGGTTCCATGTAACAAGTTATTTCACCACAACCCTTTTAAAGTGCTCTGGATCATCAGACTTTACTTCCAAAGGTTAAAATGAAAATAAATTTACACATTTTTGACGGACCACACCAAGCATATGTAAAATTAACCAAGTGAGGTGGGAGAGAAGACATGGGTGAGTTAGATGTACCATTTCAATTCTTACATACATATATATATATATATGTGTGAAAAGTGTGTGTATATAAATATAAATAAATGTATATATAGGTACCTTCATGAAAATTGATAGCAGGACAAGAACGGTCTGAAAATTAACGAAAAAAATTTTTTTCATGATAAATGTATATTTCATTATTGAGAAGAAACACTAAAGTAATTTTTGAAATTTTTTTTACTCATTCTTAGCATGTCCGAAATTTTAGTTAAAAATCTTGTTTACAAAATAACGAACAAAAGCTCGATATCAGCCATATTTTTTAAAATTTTAAAAATAAGTTAAATTCTTCGTTTAAAATTCGTTTAAAAATTAATTATACGTATTTCACAATATATTCAAAGAAATTTAGAAAATTTGAAGTTTATTTAAAATATTTTGAAATAAACTTTTACTTACTTTCTTTGTAGAAAAATGTTTTTTAAGATAAAAGAGCCGATCTTAACGTCACCGTCGATTGACAGTGCTGACGTCTATAAATTATTGACAGCTGATGTGAGATTAGAGTTCTCATACAGAAGGACAGGATGGACATATTTTTTTTTTTTTTAAGCGGACCTACTTAAGTAGTACCTTGTAATATTTAAAGTAAAAAAACTTTCGCCATACAATTTTTTTTTTTTTTTTTTTTTTTTTAAGTACTGTACCATAAGTTTGTTGATACTATCTGGAGAAATTATAAATACTATTAAAAAAAGATACAAGTGCTGCACTGCTATTTGAGGGCCCATATAGACCCCTCTAATTAAAGTCAATTCAGATTTGCTATTATGAAAAAATTTCTATCCCCAGTAAAAATAATGAAACATAGTAAAAGTCATTTTGTCACAGCCTATTTTCTCGGAAAAAATAAATAAATGGATTTTTATATTTTTAGGTAATATATAAAAAAAAAAATGACTTATCTGAAAAAAATATCAGAGAAAGTTTATCTGAACCCCATGAAACTAGGTATTTTCTGAAAGCAAACAATATGTTTCATTTAAAAGTAAAATTGGCCAGTGTAAATGACTGAAATGTTTTTAGTTTTCTGGAGGCAAAATGTGAATCTTACTTATTATGAAACCCAGGTTTGTGTGTGTGTGTCTGTTACGTTTATATATTGGATTGAATTTCCTACATTTTTCAACCAATTTCAACAAAACTTTACAGGACTATATAAAATTGCCCTGCGGGGGTTGTGATAGCGCCAAGAATTGGAAAAACAATTGTTTTTACACAAAATCAATTTGAAAACACGATTAAGACGCATCACTGTCAAGAATAAAAGGGGGGGGGCAGCTCATATCGAGTTATACTTATAAAACCCATGTTGTTTGTGTGTGTGTGTGTTCGTTTATATATGGGATCGGATTTCTTACATTTTTCAACCACTTTCAACAAAACTTCACTTTTTTTGGCAGGTAGTGTTTCTTATTGTCTTGCACACTTTTTTCTTTATTTTTACATTCAGAATGCTTTAAAAATTCCATTTACAAGACAATTGTTTATCATAAAATTCTATTCAATCGGTAGACTCATAACGATTGAAAACAATGTTTGAGTTTGGGTTTGACCAATTCGTAAAAAAAAAAAAAAAAACTAATTAAGATATGCGTGTCTGTCAACCTTAAACAATAATCTTTGTCCAATTTTATTTTTCAGTCTTTATGATGGTTGATACTTGATCTATCTCTTACTGTTACATCCCCAGGCAATGCCGGGCTCTACTGCTAGTAAATTGGAAATTTTCCCATTTCACACATAAAATTGAGAATTTGCTTGAGAACTTATATGATGGGTTTAATGTTGCTGACGAATGGGAATTTTCACGTAATATTGTGTTGGATTTCCTATATGACAAAAACAAGCATTTTAATCAGCTTTGGCTGAGGGAGATAAAATTTTACAAGAAATGTAGATGAAATTCTACTAATTTTAAGTACACTTATGAAATTTCATGGTCTTTTTATGCTCAATTTATTAAATTTTAAAAATATCTCATAGAAAAATGTCATGGCTAACATAATACAAAAATAATACTGTATAAATTTCATTGAATAGGTAGCTGATAAATGTAGGTATCCTCATTTAAAATGTTATACATTTTATACATTTTGTTGATTTTTATCACATCTTTTTATATTTAGCTATGACAGTATTAAAAATGATTTTTTTTTATGCAATCATTTACATTCTTGATTTATTCAGTTAAGTAACATTGAAATTGAAGAAAGATGCAATACATGTTGTCAGAATTTTGTGAAAATTTGGTGGCCCTGAAAATGGCCGTTTTGGTGGCTCTGAAAATGGCCTTTTTTTTCTGCTATTTTTCCCATAGCTGGGACCCTAACAGGTGCTTCCTCTTCATGTTAAAGTGGTCCTGGGAATAACACCAATTAAGATGTGGTTCTATACTCCTCAATCTGCTTCATGTAGTTGTCCTATCTGGGAAAGTCACTATATGTGATGTCCAGCTCATTCATAATGTAATCGGTGGCCAGATCACATTTATGTAATTCATAGTCTTCACTTTCGTTTTCATAAAAAACATTTTAAAATGGATCGGAAAAGCTATTAACTGACCCAACAAATAACTGATCAACAGAATTGACATTCCAAATGTGGGTAATTCTTTGACCAGTTAGTTTGCCATGTAATATATTGAAAAAAATTTTAACACTCAAGTTCCAAAGAAGGAAATTTCGCCTGAATACCAGAAATTGAGTGATTTATTTTCATTATTCTCTTCTGGGTTTGGTTATGGTTCCTTTTTTGTCTTGTAGCACTCTTTTTTTCTTTAATCCTCTTTTTCATTTCAGCTTCTACAAGTTTTTGTTTAAACTTCCATTCGACACGCATTTGGCTACTGTATGTTATTGCCAAATTGAAATATTTATGAAATTCACCATCACTTAAGTTGTTCAAAAATGCCCAAACATTGTTCCTTTTTGCTTTAAGTGGCTAATGCTCGAAACATAAGCATTTGGAGAAATCCTTTTGTTTTTCACAATATTCGCCTATGACGCTTTCTATTTCTATTGTATGCTGTCGAACGGAAGTTAACAGTTTCCACTGAATTTTCAACAGTAGAGAAAGACTTTTACTATATTGTCGTTCTAAAACTTCAATTATTCCTTATAAGGATGCAGAAAAATTATTTGGGGCAACCAGGAAAATATTCTTTTCTTTTTCTGGTAACAAGTTGCCAAAAAAGTCTTTTTCTAGTTGGGAAAAATCACAAAATTCTCCAAAATTTTTCAAATTTAGAATGACACTCTTCACAATAGTCATGATGTTCACTGGATTTTGAGTTGCACTCAAGTCAATGTAAAATGTTTTCATCCATGGGTCTGAAAACAATTTTCCCACTAACCCAAGCACTTGTAGTTCTATAACTGCTGCTTCATTATTAACAAGCATTTTCAGCTTTTTAACCACTTTATTAGTGGGTTTCAAAGTAAACACATTTTTTTTTTAAATTCGAAAAAATTGAGAAATATACTCCTCCTAGCTTAAAAATGACATGGAGCCTGTGTCCAAGGAATCTGAGAACCTCACATAATGGCAAACCTTGTTCCTCAATAAAATCTTTGATCAGTGTAACATGGCGATATTTGTTACTGTACCGTAATGAATTCATGGCTATAATATGCCATGCTACACAGTCATCCGAAAATTTATTATGCTCACACGCATGCAGTTCCTTTTTAATGCGAGAAGAAACTGCTTCAAGTGGGTGAACATTACAGTTCAATTCTACCAAACTTTTGTCCCGGTCTTTTTCAAGTAAAAAGAGTCGAGTGGTTGACTGGTGCCCGATCAGTCAGGCAGCACTTTATATTTGAAACTATTTTTTTGTATGTATGATCGACACTCACACCAGAAGCTTTCGAATGCAATTCAGAAAGTTGTTTAACACTCTGCAAAATATGCTGCCGATAATCCTCTGCAGTCCCACCAGCCAAATGTTCAATTGACACAAGATGGGATGAAGATGGTGTTGTTGTTATCATAACAAAATTCCCATGAACCCCATCTTGTGTTGTTGCATCGAAAATTAGAGTACAATTGTCTGATGCCAGAATGGAATCGCCAGTTTTTAAATCCGAAAACCCCCCCAGCTCACCTAACATATGGCCAACTGTTGCTTCTGATTTTATAATAAACTTTGGTTCCTGTATATAATTTGATAATTTTGTCAAAAGTCCAGGAACATTTTTTGCTGCCACTCCACTTAACAAACAGGAGTAGTGAATTTTCCTGGATGTCAAGTGTGTGGACTTATTTGTTTTTTTTTACTTTTTTCAACTTTTTTAAAATTGATTGCAGTTTCTGTAACTTTTGTTTTAAAAGGAATATCATTTTTTTTTGTTTCAACTCTTTTGTTTTTAATTTGTTATTTTGTTTCATAAGGGAAGAGGTCTCCACTGGGGTTGCTGGGGTCTCTGAATTTACAACCTCCTCACAGATTTTTGAACTTAATAAAATTTTTCCCAGTGTGCCTGGATTTATAGATCTGCTGCAGTTTCAATACAGTGGTGTATGACACTGCAAGAAAACCATTTTTGGCATTCTCGCAAGATGCCCATGACTGTATGGCCCTTACTGTCGAAAAATTTTTTGAAAATATGGCTGCAGAGAACTGGCTGTCTAGATTCCACAGCATCATAACCAAGCAAAGCTTGTGCAGTTTTGTTCATCTGGAAATATCAAACAAAAAAAGAGAAAAATTAATTCCCAATTAAAATATATTTAATGGAGATATTAAATAATATTTGAATAAATTGAATAAAGAAACAATGTCAGCATTGATTTTCAATTCAATATAATGTATTCTCAATTGAAACAACAACTAATAATGAGCAAATTATGACTAACAAAGCAATGTAAATATTCATTGAAACAAAACAATAAAAAAAAAAAAGGAAATGTATAACTAAATACAAAAATTCAAAAAACATATTGAAATAGGTAAAAAAAAAAAATCTTTAAAACAAATGGTACTTACTTTGAAGAATAAATAACAGAAAAAATCAGTGCTTGGTGGAGTATATTTACTTTGTTATTTCTTAAAAAAAAGAAAAAAAGTAACTGAATTAAAAACTCACTAAAAACAAAGTCACAAATTCCACAAATATCATGAAATAAATTCAAAATAAGTGTAAAAAATAAGAAACAAAATCTATTGTATTTACTTTGTATAATTTCAGTATTAAAATGAAAAGCCTGGTAATGGGGGGAAAAAAATACAATGAAATAAGAAAGAGTCTTTGAATAATATAAATTCACAGAATTAAAAAATTGCATTGAAATAGATATAAAATGAATTGGTACTTACTTTTCAAAAGTTGGTAATGGTGGCTGCGGGCACTTCGTCGTCTTGTTCATTTTTTTTTACTTAATAAAAAGGATAAATAAAATGATGCACACGTGTTTCAGCAGGAACAGTTTGCTAAATTAAGGGGCCGTATACAGCGAAGAACAACCCTTAAATACTAGACAGAAACTCAATCCACGTGACGTTATTTTTATTGCACGCACCAAACTTCCGGTTTTCTGTAGATTTCATTGGTGAACACATTATTGACACAAATTAAATTTTTAATATACGAGGGCTCGTTAGTTTGTAATAAGCTTTGGAAATTATAATCTGTAAATATATATCTACTTAAAAACAGCATTCGTTAAGTTCTACAAGCTTTTCCATAATTTTAGAAGAATTAACAACATAATGTAAAAATAAAAATAAATATTACAGAAATAACAAATAATTGTGGGTAATTGTTTTAAAAATTCATTTTTCATCGAAATATCTTTTTGCTTTCAGACAATATTGTCCATGTTCATTGAAATAAATAAAAGTTATTAAAAGCTTTTGAAATTAAATAATATTTTTGTTTTATTGAGTTTTGTATGTTACACTTCAGAGACGATTTTCTGGTAGGGGGGCCGAACTAAAAAAAAAAACAAAAAAAATGATTTGGTTTCCTCAAAGCCTTGTGCTTTTAACTAATATAATCATTAATCTCCTCAAAATCGAAATTATAGAGTTTTCGTACAATTATTTAGAGGGGGTAATACATATAAAAAAAAAAAAAAAAAAAAAATTCTGCCTTGACTTAACTAAAAAAAAGATATTTATAATAAGTTCCATCATTTGTGAATAGTTTCTGAAAGTTTCACTAAAATCCAACAATTATTTTTATTTTTGCAAGATTTTCCAAATTAACGTGTGTCATACAGGAAAAAAAAAACGCCGAAATTTTATGTTATTTTATTGGTTCAGTTCATAAAGAGATACAAGGTTTTTTTAATCAAAATTTACAACGTTCTAAAAGAAAAGAAGGAAAATTTTTTAAAAATAATTAAAAAATACTTTGATCTTTCCTCTCAATAATAACATAAGCATTTAGACTCTAAAATTTTGTTTTCATCAACTTTCGCGTCTTTTTCATCATGCTATGCTCTGTTTTTAGCGATCTCATGAAGGTACCTATATGTGTGTATATATATAATATATATATATATATATATATATATATATATATATATATATATATATATATATTATATGCGCGGTACTTATTAGAAAGCGCTCAATATCAGAGATAGAGCTAACATATTTGGTTGGATTGATGTGAGTTTGTGACCCTGGGTTTCACGCTTCTGCGATCGTCAGACACTGATTAATTTTTAAAAAATTTTGGGTTTATGTAGATTGCGTGTATTGGTGTTATGGAAGTGGTGGGGGAAACGTTGTCGTGGTGTCATCGTACTAACACAAACATCTATGTATGTTCATATGCCCAATGGTGTACGCAGACACATATACATACTTGGTTGTCCGTTGGGACTCATAAATATATGTGGGCAGTTTTGGATATGACATATGTATGTATATGGGTGGTGTTGTGTCTATACATATGCATTTGTATGTTGAAATTCAAAGATTGGAATCCAATCTTTGAATTTCTAAAAATTCGAATCCAATAAAAAGTAATGCGAGAATAACAGCGTCTAAGAATTTGAGTGAAAACTACCCTCATGGAATTGATTTATTATAGTTTGTTGTAGCTTCTTCCTTTAATGTCAGTCTTCTTCCTCACCCCTTACCCATCTATAGCTAGAGATAACATGAGTTAAGTTTAAGCGACGTCTAGCCTACATAGAGTGGGGTTAAGGATAAAGAATTGAAATTCCACATCTAACTCACTCATGTCTTCTCTCCCACCTCACTTCCTCAATTTTACATATGCTTGGTGCAGTCCGTCAAAAAAATATGTAAATTTCTTTTCATTTTTCATTTCAACCTTTGGCAGTAAAGTCTGATGATCCAGAGCCCTTTAAAAGGGTTGTGGGGAAATAACTTATTACATGGAACCTTAAAGTGGTCTGTTTTTATTCAAACATATCTGCTCTGAATTTACGTTGGGCTCTCTGGATATCATCCTCCTTGGGTCTACCCATACGGATTACCTAATTTTGCATAAACTATATATATATATATATATATATATATATATATATATATATATATATATAATTTATAATTTATATTGTTATATGGTATTTATATAGACATAAATATTTAAGTAAATGCTCTATTTATAAAACAGTATAAACAACATTTACCAGGCCTGAACATCTGAGAAATTTTCATAGAAAATGTGTGTCCTCCGACAGGAATCGTATCCTATACCAAACCATCATATAGCCTTATGCGCTATACAACTTTAGCCATAGATGAGTGTCTGGTTAGCAAAGTCTTTTTTTTTTTTTTTTTTTTTTTACTGCTTTTAAACTACAATTTCCCATTATTTCCCCTCGCACGGCCATATCTGCTCACAGTTTATCTAAACCTAAACAGATGACATCACACACAATGAAATGGCCAAAGCCCAACAATTATTTTAATATATATATATATATATTAAAGTAATTGTTGGGCTTTGCCCATTTCATATATATATATATATATATATATATATATATATATATATATATATATATATATATATATATATATATATATATGACTTTGTCCATTTTGTTGTGTGTGTGCATATATATAAATATTTTTTTTTTTTTTTTTTTTTTTTTTTTTTTTTTTCCTCTCTCTCAAGATTGAGTCACAGTTTTAATATGGATATGTTTAAAAATAGTTTATTATATTCCATGTTTTGTTCTTTTTTTGTCAAAAGGAATTGTTTAATCAAAGCCTGTTGCTTTGTTTTGATTGAGGAAGTGATGAAAAATTTACCATATAAACAAATTAGGGATTCTTTTTCTTTATACTTCCTTTTTGTTACTTGTCACTATTATATTGGAAATCTTGAAGTTTTGAATCGTACATAATTATATGTATGAAAAAGTGTTGATGAAATGGTGAAATTTTATAGGAAAAACTAATTTTCATCTCATTATATATGCACTTAGGCTGTAATTGATGTAAATAGTACCATCAGAAGCTCTTATTTGAATTCATATTTTGTTAGGTGGGGAGAACTCATGTGGATATTTGCATCTACATGATCATGATCTTTCTTGATTTTAAAAAATGAAAACACCCAACATTCTCTTGTGATATTAGAAAGAAAATGTCATATTCTCATCTTTTGTTTGTAGTTGGGAATATGCAAATTATTTATTTAAAAAAAGTACCAAGAGAAATTTTCTGGTTAGTAGTTGAAAGCTCTCAATATATAATAACCAAAAGATGCAAATAAATTTGCAAACACTTAACAGTAAAATGGCTGAATTGTTATTTTTGACATTTATTATCAGGTGACAACTCAGAAGAAAATAGGATGATAGAGAATGATGATAAAATGAATCCCACTTTCAACCAAAATAAAGCTATAATACACTATTTACATTTTTTGGACTATTGTCCTCATCTTTGTTGCCATGTCTATTACAACGTTTCGGCCGTTGTATGCTCCGACCTTCTTCAGGTGGTTGGAATGTCGAACTGAACCCTTTATTTCACTCACTGGGGTAGACTGTTCTAGTTCCTTGTACCATGTTTAATGGATGTCATTCCAACCACCTGGAGAAGGCCGGAGTGTACAACGGCCGAAACGTAATGAATATGGCAACAAAGATGAGGACAATAGTCCGAATAATGTAAATAGTGTACATAATACCTCATCTCGGAAATATAGACAGATACTGAAAGCTATAATAGTTTATATATTTTTATTTTATATTATAGCTACGAATCGGGAGTAATATTTCTAATTTAATCTCCTGATTCTTGCTTCAATCTATTTTTTTGCATTTGTTGATTTATCGCAGAATGGGCGGATAGTGAAAATTGCTTCCATTTAAAACAAAAATAATAAACAATTATCTGTTGATAATGATGATGGGTGAAAATAGTTTTTTTTTTTTTTTTTTTTTTTTTTATTAACATTCTTGTGGAATTTACATTGATCTACAAATGTGAAAATGATGTTGAAGATGTAAAGATCTGATCAATTTGAATGAAGAACTCCTTTTCATAATATCATAATTTTTATACTTCATCATCATAAATGTATGAACATTAGGCTTAAAATTTAAATTTACAAGCATATGTGAAAATTCTTCTCTTGAGTATCATTTTCTCTATCTCTCTCTTTTCTCCAAATCTTATATCAAAAGCTTTAGGATAGATTTTTTATTTTTTTATTTTTTTTGATCGCTGTCTTGAATTTGAAAGTCAAAAATGACATATTTTGAATCAACCTAGCAAGCTTTCATGATTGCTCTTTTTGCATGTTTTTTTTTTTTCATTTCATATTTATCATTCTAGTTTACTTATATAATACACAAGATGTAGTTGTATGTATTTGGTTTATCCTGTTGCTATAATAACACAAACAAATATGGACAAACCTGGATAAACGTACCTGCAATAAGATGGAGTGTCAAAAGGATGGTTTTTCCCATGACACCGCTTTTTTAATGGCCTTCACCTTTGACACTGTTTATTGTTTTAAAAAGTAGAATTGTAATAAAACCTACAAAAGTGAATTTCTACATTTTCTCCCTTCATAAGAATTGATAACAAAAATAATAAAACTATTAGATTGTTTATTTACACAATGTTTTATTGTTTATTGGAATGGTCGGCAAAACATTGGCTAACTGTGAATCTATTCAAACTAGATATGTTCATGAGATCCATAAAAAAAATAGCATAGCATTAATAAAAAAAGGCCTTAAACTTGATGAAAATAATTTTATCATCTAAATGTTTATTATCAAGAGGAAAGATCAAATTAAATTTTTCGTTTTTTTTAAAATCATCAAAATTGACAAAATCAGTTGTAATTACATTTTTTTTTTTTTTTTTTTTTTTTTTTTTAACTTTTGTTTACAAAAGTGAAAGTCTCCCTTTCAAATTCCTTTAAAAAATCATGATTGATTTTTTAAAAAATGAATTTAAGAAAATTAGAAATTATAAAGTTTATGTAATATATTTTGAAACAAACATTACTTACTTTCTGCGCGGAAAAAATGTACTTTAAAATGCGAGAAAGCCGTTCTTAACAGCAGTGTTGATTGACAAGTGACATGTGTGTGATTTCATCACACACTGTCATCTTACGTGAAGAAAAGTTATAGTACGGAAGGTTACAAGTGACAGTTTAGCTTTACGTGAACAACTTATTTACCTCGTTATTTTTACTTACTTTTCAAAATTTTCTGATGCTACTTGGTCGTATATAGAATGATATATAGTTCAAATTTATTTATTTATTTAATTTTTTTTTCTTGAGTAAAACTTCTCCACACGTGTTTCGCCAATCGTAAATGTAAAAATGTAAAGGCCATTAACAGTGCCGAACAACATTTACATACAAAATCGAGTCACATGATGTTTTTATTGTATCATGTTTCTTCTGGGCTTCCATATATTTGAATTATAACCGTTTTTATTGACACAAAGGCAAGGAACAGTAAGATTTTTCTAACTGGTGGTTCATGGATTGTAAAAAGCTTGTACAATTTATAATCTGTACAGATACATGTACTTAAAAAAAACCCATTAAGTAAAGGATTTGACATTTCCACTAATTTTACAATATTTAACAACTTTAATGTAAAAATAATAAAATAATTTAAGAAATAATAATTAATTCTTTTAAAAATTCATTTTTCATCGAAAAAGTTTTTTGCCTTCAGACAATATTATGCATATTCATAAGAACAAATAAAAGCAACTAAAAGCATTTAAAAATAAATAATATCTTTGTTTTATTGCATTTTGTATGTTACAATTCAGAGCTGATTTTAGGTAGACGAGGTTGGATTTTTAAAAAAACAAAACAAAATCGTGATTTACTTTTCTCAAAGGCTTGTGTTTTTAACTAAAATATAATTGTCTTGCGTGCTTTGACATTGAATTTCTAGAGTTTTCATTAAGTTATTTATGGTTGGTGGGGGGTAATATATATATATATATATATATATATATATATATATATTTATTATGACTTTAAAAAAAAATAACAAGTTTATAATAATCTCCATCATTCCTGAACAGTTTTTGAAAGTTTCATTAAAATCTGACAATTATTTCTATTTTTGCAAGATTTTAAAAATTAATGTCTGTCGTAAAAAAATGCACAAAAAAATTCACCATGTTATTTACTAGTAGTTCCGGTGATGAAGAGAAACAAGGTTTTTCAATCAAAAGTTAGAATGTTCTAATAAAGAAAGAAAAATTAAAAAAAATAATTGACAATTACTTTGCTCTTTCTTCTTAATAATAACATAAACATTTTGATGATAAAATTTTGCTTTCATCAAGTTTAGGGCCGTTTTTATCATGCTATTCTCATTTTCCAGCGATATCACTAAATACCTAATTCGAGGTTTATAAAATGGTAAATAATAAGGATTTCCTTTATAGTTGGTTCACATATTTTAATGATTTAGTAAATTTTTATAAATTTATGAAAAAAAAATTGCTTTCATATTTATTTATAAGTTGGTAAATGATAAATATTGCATTGCATTAGTTTTTAGGATATTGTAAATAAAAAAAGTTTCTTGTAAATAAGCAATCTAATAAATAAATAGTGTTTAATGTTTTTGTTGTAAATTGTCAAGAACAAAACAATGTATAAATTCATTTTGATCATATGCTTGTTTTATTCCAATTTTAAATATTGCTTTTTAAAACAATCATTACCGAAGAGTGACCGTTGTTAAAAAAAAAAAAAAAAAAAAAAAGTAATGGGGGTCTCATGGGGAAAACTGTCCCTTTGACATCGTTTCTTATTACAATCCTGTTTATCCAAATATGTAATTAATTCCTACTCTGATTTGAATGTCTGACTTGGAGATAAGCAGGCAAGTGACATATCCATTAGGCCAGTCTTTTACTTGAATATCATGGTAAAATTAACATTTTTTTTCTTTCAACTTTTATGGATTGTTAAGTTAAGTAGACTGTACAGATACTACACTGATCTATGGTAGAAGGGTTGATCCAGTTCAAAATAATAACATTATTTTTAACATGTACTATGTATATTTATACCTTTCCAAACTCACCTGTGAAAAACTAATGATAGTAACAGCTAAACAAAAGGCGAATTAATTTTTGGCAGCATGAATAAAGTCATTAATGATTTACTTTTCTATTATTAAGTCATAAATGCCACATGTCCACCCTACTCCACACATACTCAGAATTACTCATTGTTAATATAATCATTTGAAACAAATATATTTAAAAATGAATATTAGAAAATTTGATAAAATATGTCCTTATTTTTGACAGCATAGTTAAACTAGTTTATAATATTATGTTATTAAATTATGTATTGAGAATGACAAATATTGCAATATTAATAAAATCAACCTTTTGCTTGTTAATAAAATATAAACGACAAGTAATGTTTCCAGATTTACTATGATCCATTCCATATATAATGAATCAAATTTATTTATAAACATTGAACGTTTCACTGAATTGCATTTTGAGATAATATATATATATATATATATATATATATATATATATATATATATATATATATATGTATAGTATAGTATTTATTGCCTACAATTAAGTATTGCAGATTTATTCTGATTGTTTATTTTAAAATTGGACAATTTATCCCAGTCATAAAATTTTCTTTAGTCAGTTGAATGCTACTTGTTCATTTAATTACCAAACTCAAAAAGGTGTTGTGTTTTGTTCACTTCATTATAAATCTTTTTCTAATTTTGTCTCCTCAGTTTGACAAATATTTTTCTATCACTGTTATCGTTGTTTCTTTTATCGATTTCTTAATTCTCCTGGTTATATATTTTAATATATACGTTTTGTCAGGGTCAGCAAGTATTATCCAGATATCATGGGGGGTAATCATAATTATTTTCTTTTCTTCAATTGGTTATAAAGAGGGCAGAAGAGATGGGAAGAATAAATAAAAATTAAAGAACTTTATTTTTGCATCACCTAAACAATAGGAAATACTCACTTTTATGGTATTTGTAACTTACAATGGATTTGCTGTTAAAAAAAAGAAAAAAGTGAATGTTTTTCTTAAGTCTCATTGAGAAAGTAAATAAAAAATAAAAAAAATATTCATATCGAACTTTTATCATTTGACATAGACATTAAAGGTGGAAATCCCCAGTAGAATTTAATACCCACTATTTTTAATATGTTAGTACATTTAGTACATGGTCCTAATTAATATAAATTAGTCATTTTGTTCTCTCTGATTATGTGCTTATGTTATTTGTCGTGAAGAAGTTCACTATTTTCAAATTTAAGCACCAACTGACCTTATTCCTTAAGTATTTTACCTACATTGTTTTGAAATAATTATACTTTTTCATTTCCTGAAATTGTTTACAAAATCATAAATGTGATTTTAAAGTTTGCTTATTTTCAAATTTTGACTAAAAAAGAAAAAAAAATATCACTCCTTTTGATATTGTTAGTTATGCATGAAATATTTCTACCAACATCTTTTTAGTATTGTTTTGACTGGTGCACTCTTATACACTTTATCAAGTTCTATGTCAGTGAAAATAAATGGTTCCATTGATAACATCTTAATATTACTCAACATTTGAAGAAAATTTTATACTGGTCAAAATATTGGCCACCAAAATAATATGAAGCTGTTTGTCTAAATGGAATAATTGTTAATTTATTGTTCAATGGCTCTGGATTAATACAGAAAAAAATATCTTTAAAATATTTAGGAAATCCAACTTAAAAAAAGGAAAGAAATGTAGCATTTGTCACTTAGAAAAATGTGAAAGTTTTTTGGGCTCAAATTTGGGCTTGCAAATTGAGGCTTCAAATGAAGTCAGAAACAAATTGAGTTTAGAAAATTTCTGCCTAAAATTGAAGATAGTGAACTTTTCTATTATTTTTTTTTTTTTTTTTTAATTTTTTTAATTTTTTTTTTTTTGTCTTCTATGCATTTTTGTGTTTCAGGTTGAGAATCCCTTATAAAAATACTTGGAAGAATACACAAAAAACTGTTCTTTATTAAAAGAAATCTGATTTAAAGTTTTTAAAAATTTTGACTAGGAAAGTATCCAGGGAAAAGCTATGACCTGGTCTTTCAAGAAGTCTGTGAACATTATATTACTGCATAATTCAACAAATAGATATATATATATATATATATATATATATATATATATATATATATCTGTGTGTGTCCTGTGGCCCTGCCTGTTATTTCTTATTGCAATAAGTTTGAGTAAGTTTTCTTTAAAAATTTTCATTCAAAAGTGAAATTTTTATTTGCCAGTATTAAAAAATCTAAATGAAAAAATATTTCTTGTTGAACAAAACAAAAAATTAATCAAATCAAATTAATCTGCAATAAAATATTGAAACAAAAGCTTCCCTGTATTTTGCTCAATAAATTACATCAAATTTATGTGGGCATTTGGTGGCATGGTCATTTAGAATGTTTGCTTTCTGACAGTGAAACCCCATGTTTGAATTTCACTATTAGCATGTAGAGGTTATCCTAGCATGCAGCACCTTTTTAGAAAGTGCTTGAAAACTGCACAATGGGTTTACTCAAGCCTTGTGAGTGAAATTGGGTTGACAGAACTACTTGGGATGGTTCAGCTAGCACAAAGTTGCAAGTCATCGTGACTAAAGCTTGTTCGGATTTTATCACGCTAGATAATGCACTTTCTTCCAGAAACTGTAACTAAGGTCTGCTCAGCAGAGTTGCAGTATAAACCACAGGTGAACTCTGTATATGTTGAACAAATGTGCCTGAGCGGGCGTCTACAATAGGGACTGGCTAGCCACCCTAGTAGACAGGCATACTTAGATACAAGCAACCAGCCATTACTATTACTACATCAAATTTGTTGTGTAGTTCTATGTCCTCTGAAAATGATAAACATTTTTGTTCCATTCTTGTCTTCGGTTGATGTCCATACAATCAGTACCAAGCCAAATATTTTGTTTTTTTTTTTTGCGTGAAAATGACAAACATGAATGTGTGCCAGATAATTTCTTGAGAAATCTGATCACTTAATTACACAAACGCTACAACTGCTACAATTGATCGATGAAAAAAAAAATTAATCATTGAAATTAAATGTTTTTAAAAGTTCATAGAAAATTCTGTTAAATTATTCACTTTGCAATTATCTCCCTCGTGTTCTGAGTTAATTTCCTAAAGAAATCTTCATTTAAAGAATTGAAAGTCAATGAAGATGTTGGTACGGCAATTTGTCTTGATGTTTGAAATATTATAAGTAGGAAAAAAATGTTGGAGGCAGTCAAATTTCATTTTCACTTTATTTAACTTGAGTTATTTTTGCAATAAACATAAAAGAATTTTATCAGGCAAAAGAATGACATAGTGTGTTTTTCTTTTTTCAATGCACAATTTCAATTTGTTTTGGTAAGTTTGAGAGCAACTGTGATATGTACCAAATAACTTGTATTTAACCAAATGCTTGATATAATAACCTTTTCAAGATGGCTCCTAAACTATTCAGCTGCTGTGTTGCAAATCTTTGTTCATTATAAAGCATGTATTTTTCATCACAGTGATGTAAAATGAATTAATATTATTAAACCTGATTAATGCCAGATTTTTTTTTTCTTTCTTCCTGAATTCAAATGGAACTTGTCAGTTGCTCTTAAATGATTAAAAATGCTTCCAGTAAATACTCTGAGGTTTTTGGATCATTTTCCATCACAGCTTTCAATTCATCTTTGGTGATTGACAGTTATGGTTGATCTCTATTTTCTTTTCCTAAACTGAAATTTCCACTTGACAGATTTCAAAGGTGAAATCTTACTTTTATAGAATTGTCTACAAATGAAGAATTTTCATTTCGGGTGGCTCAACTTGAGTTCATACATAAAAAAAGTGGAAGTTGGAAGGCTTTCTATATTTATTTAAAAACAAGTTATTGAAATGTTTATGAAGTTCAAAAATATCTAATATTTTCTCTTTTAAAAATGTGTGGGTAGGTAGGCAGAATGTTAATCTTTTTGAACAAAATGCAATAATGAAAAAAAGAAAAATCTAAGCAAAGTCTACCAAGGTTGATGAGTGATTTTGTACATAATGTCTGTCAAATGAAGAGTTTAAGACAAAAAATGTCTCTTGAATTTTATCTCCTCATCATAAGACGATCTCATATTTTGTTCTCTTGAGAGAGAAAAGGAAGGGTAAAGTAAATACTTCCTCACCTCATTGGCCTGATGATGATTATCTAGAATTGTCTGCAACATGATTTATGAATCTTTATTCTTGTCTCCTCTGCACATGTCGCCATCATTTGATATTGAATGTACGCTAAACAGTCTCCAATATTTAAAGAATTGAGAAAAAGAAAATTAGATAAATTAACATGTTCGATATTTTTTGCCATTCTTAGAGGAATCATTTCTCATTATTCTCAATTATTGGGACTTGTTGTTTTTGACTAATGCATTCCCTGACCTGCCTTGGTTGTCAAGGTAGTTTTTCATCTGGTAGAATTGATTCAAAGATTTGTATATATTAAAGTCATCAGTTTAAATGAAATGTGGATATACATACGGATTGGAAAAAGTAAAAAAAACAAAACAACAAAAAAAAACTAACCTTGTCTGTAATTTTTCTTGACAGTGTGCTCAACATGGTCACTAAAATTTTTAATTATAAATGGACCAAACTTATTTATTTAATTTTTTTTTCTTCAGTCCTCGTTTCTTTACTGAATACAGGTATATACAGTGCTGGATTCTATTTTGAGATATATTTTTAAGGAGACTGGGGGTGGTCAGTAAACTCCACCTTAATCTCTCAAATAAAAGCACCTTTATATTCATAATCAGCAAAATATAACAAGTTAATTAGGAATTATATTTTGACTTTTGCCTGCTGCCTCCTGGAATTAATGTAAACAAAATTTTGAGTTTTGTTTTTTAATTATG
This sequence comes from Acanthosepion lycidas, assembly GCA_963932145.1. Taxonomy (NCBI): domain Eukaryota; kingdom Metazoa; phylum Mollusca; class Cephalopoda; order Sepiida; family Sepiidae; genus Acanthosepion; species Acanthosepion lycidas. The sequence continues at coordinate 3,014,583 of OZ010597.1, forward strand.
GAATCTCTTCCTAAAATTCAATATTTCTGATTTTATTACATCAAAAGTATTTTATTTCTATGAACCAAATAACAATGAGATATTTTGATCTATTTAGAAAATCTAAATTACCAAAATTTGGCCTGTAATTTTAACTCTATTCTGACCCCTTACCAATTTACATCTATAATCATTTTGCAAAAAAAAAAACAAACCCTCCTCCACAAAAAAAGTCACTATTTTGCCAGATTATCACAGTGTTAATTCAACTTTATCATAATTATATCAGATACTATCTACTTCTGTTTTTAGTATTTCTGCTCTAAAATATATTGAAACTAGTGTCACAAGATATCTTGCTATCCTTGAATCCATTATAATTCTCATAGTTTGGAAAAACTTTTAATGTTAGTCACTAACAATGAATAAGGTTTGATAAGATAAAACTCTTGATGGCTTTAAATATAGGAATAATGACCAGCATTTTAGCCACTATTTTCCTTACAGCTAGAGTTTCCTTGGAAAAGGTTAAAAAAAATTAATAGTTGAACAAAGCAAAGCAAAAGTAGAGGAATTTCTTTTTTTTCTTTTTGGAAGGAATATTCTTTTGTAAAACTTTATTGAAAAGTATTAATGACTTTTTTTTTTTTTTTCTCCCCTGTATAATTGAAATATATAAATTTTGTCCTATGCTGAAATTGCAGAGATGCACAGTGGAATTTTTCTGGGTCCTGCTAGTAACTTATTCAAGTAAGTGTTTATTTTCTAACTGAAAATAATCTTTTAACCATGAAATAAGAAACCCCAAATGAATGTTGGTTCTCATTTTCTCTATACCATACATTACTGCACAATCTGACACATCTCAACACAACTTAAGTTTATCTTTTCATTTTGAGGCCAATTTTATCTGGGGATTTTCACAGGGAACTTTACATTATTCTCAGAGCCATGCTTTACTCTCATTCCTAATTTTACAGAGGCTTCCCTAATAACTTATTGGCATGACATTTTGTTTGGACTGCTTTTAATAAGATATTTTGTACTCGTGGGGGGAGGAGGGGAGGTGTCTGTCACTGCAATGCAGATATCTCCCCTCTCCCAGTTATTCAGTGTATTGCATAAAGGCTGCTGAGTGCACCAACTTACACAATGATTTAAAATGGCCATATTGATTTGAATAAGTTACCTCCTCCTCATCCCAGAAGTGTTGATCTGGGAATGTTCAATGTCATCTCTGGCTTTTTAGCAGCAATACAAGAATATTTTTTTTTCTGCTTTGCTTTCCTAGATTTGAACTTTTAATAAAGGATTCTCAGCCTGAATTATTTTTTGTTTTATCAGTGATTAAATTATTGCTTTTTTATTTTTAATTATTATTGTTTTGTTCTTTTTTTGTCTTTAACAGTTTGAATGTTTCATTGTTTTATATATTTTTGTTTTTTACTTTGCCTCATAACTCATGTAGCTGGATATAAAGATGTTTTGTTGTGTTAAAAAAAAAAAACAAAAGCATATTTACCAGTGACTTAGAAAAGCCTGTTAATGTTTAGTATACTTACAAAATATGTCATGTGACTGCATGATCACATTTAATGTAAAACTTTCTTTACCAAATTGCTATGCAGATTTTGTTTTTCCCTCATTTTCTTGTTTTACTTTTTGATATTTGTTTTTAACTTTGTAGAAAAATTCTGCATGCAATTTTTGCTCTACATCCTGAATTTGAAATTTCTAGGTATTTTCTGATTCAAAATCATAAAGAAAAAAAATCTGTAAGGTTGTATGAAACGTATTCGTTAAAGCTTATTTGAAATATGAGGCAAGGTAAAAAATAATTTTTATTTTCTAAATTTAAAAAAAAATTGCAGATGTCTTTTCTAATTTTAAGAGGTCAATTCCACCCCAGATCACCATTTAGTTTCCTTGCTTGCAATGAAATATTTACCCTGTACCATTTTTATTTGTGTGTATATAATGGCCATCAAAATCTCAAACAAGTCTTTGACATTAATTAAGGTAACTTTCTCTAATTTTTTATATATATATATATATATATATATATATATATATATATATATATATATATATATATATAATGATATTGTTTGGTAATCTGTATGGATAAATCCAAAGAGAGCTCAATGTAAAAACAGAGCAAATGATTATTATAAAAATGAAGACTTTAAGTGATCATATTTTATTTTGTTAGAACTGATATCGGTTGCAACTTGTATATTAGTGAACCCAATTTTCTCTTTGCTCCAATGACATATATGGTTGTAATCTGGTAACTGTTAACAACCCCGGTTCAATATATTTTCTCAAAATATATCAATAGAAAATGCAAAATTTAAGTTTTCATCCTGTATGCTTCAGTTTTGTTGCTGAATTATTTAATCGATGCCACTATTTTAAGTTTTCATCTTAAAGTCCTTATCAAAATGAATCCAGTTTTAAAGGAGAATTCTACATATCTTTCAGACTATTATCTTATGACAATGTTTTGGCTTTTCTCACATTTATTTTATAGCAGGTGTTTCTCAGAAGTTGATTAATACTTTTTCTTTTCATCTTCCAAATACTAACCAATTTTTTTCCCATCTTCCAAGTACTAAGCAACTTTTAAAGTTCACCAAATACAACATGCATGTGATTAAAGCCAAATAATATTAAAAATAACATAAGTCATAAAAAATCCAGAAAAACAATTATTCCTGAAGGATTTGTATTTCTCTGATGCCTTAAGTGAAGAGCATTTTTTTTATTATTATTATTATTTTAAGTCTTCTTTGTGGCCTTGTGTAAGGTTTATAAGTATCAATTACTTCTGTTGTTTTCAAATATCAGCAGTTTATGATATAAGATGAATAAATTATGGAAGCACAATGGAGCAAACTTTTGCCACTGTCCCTTGTTTGTATCACATCCAAATGATTGTGTTTTGTGCAGAATATGGATTTTTCTTGATTGAGTAAAATCTACAAACCTATTTTCTACCTTTTTGTACCTTCCGGCCTTCTTCACTTGTCCTTGACAACCTTTTTGGAATTTAGAACTTTCATTCAATCCCATTTTGCTATCCATGCTTAACAAATATCACATAGAAGTTAATTCTATTCACCTCACTTGTCTGTTTCTTGAACTCCAGTATATGACTTTAACACTACTTAACCCGGAGATTGAACTCCCAATTATCAGGAAATCCTGTTTTATCAACACTTTAATCAACAAGGCTATGTTTCTTGGATATCTAGTAGTAGTGTGATTTTCTTAAACTGAATATCTCTACTGAAGTGGTGGGATATTCTGAGTATCATTCAAAAGCTTGCAGATGTTCTTCATCTCTATGTTTGCTCTACTGAGGATGTCACGGCCTAATGTGTATGCTGATTCTTTAAACAGTCATATTATCTTCTAGTGTTATTCTGTTATCTTTATTCCAAATTGATTGATGACCTCCCCATTTCTCTCCATACACGATCAACTCAGAAGCCTTAAATATCTTACCCAGGGCTTCAGCCTTTCAATGTTTTTCATCCTTTCCTTTCTAGGACAGCTTGTGCATGGCATGGTATGCACACAGTTCCTGGTTATATTCTTTTACAAAGGTTTGAATTGCTTTTGTATATCTTCCGGATATTGTATGGATCAATGTAGATCTTTTTGAATTTATTCTGATCTGCCCCTTTTTTTATGATACAGATTGACAAAGTAGATTTCTTTTATCTCTGCTCATAAAGCTGATGTTGTATTTACAGTGTAGTGGTTACTCTGAAGGACTATTTCTAATGCTGTTGGTGTGTCTTTGGTTCACCACTTATAACTTTTTTCCCCTGAGTTGTAGATAGTGGACAATCTTTCTCTTGATGCTGTATGCATTGTGGGAATTGAAATTCAGCTATTGTCCAGAGATGTTGAAACTATATTCTGTGAATTTATGAAAGCCTGCTTCTTTATGCATTGGAAACCCCTGTATGGGGAGGAAGGGGACTTCATGTGTACATCTTTCTGGTGAGGGTTAGCATATAAAGATGTCTTCTATAGATCTGAGCCATATGACTGGCTTTAGTAGCAGCATTCCTATGGCAACTTATGTTAGTGCAGAAAAGTCATATACACTGGTTCAATGAAAGAAACTGCCAAGTAATGCAAATGTGTATAGATTGGAGAGAATTAACTGAAGTTGGATGAAACATTGAAAAGGAGATGAGAACAATCTTGTAGATTGAATAATTGGGCTTTTGTTTCTAAAAGTGAGTATAACAATCAAAATGAGGATATTGTTACAAAGGTATAGAATTAGGAAAGATTTTCACTTCAAAATATTCTGACAGCCATTACAAAATTCCTACTTTTCTCAGGAATTTGATCCATTGAAAATTGGAGAGGATGGTTTTGAAATCTAATTGCTGGATTCCAAAACCATTTGGTATTGATCAGTCAAACAGTTTAAATTTATTAGATTATATAGCAATTGGTATTTTTGTAATGATATTGAAATAAGTCTTGTCTCGTTTACATATAAGTGAATAGACTTGTATGTATAGTCCTTTTACTATTGAGGAAAATGCATTCAAGCAGGAAACCTTGAAATGCCTTCTTTATAATGATGTTGCCAATAGGATCTTTATTACAAATAGACAAAATGTTTCCCCAGTCTTTCCTAGACTGAAGACAGCAAGGCAGATGAAAATAAAATCACTTTATTTTTAGCTACAACAGGATATGAAGCAATCATGAAAATTTTATTAATTAAATATTCAAAAGAATTGGAAGACTTAATATTCAAGTAATTTAGTGAGATAATAGCAAAAAAATATTAGACCAAAAAGAGATTGGTTATCATGGAGCTAATAAGTTCAAGTATTTTATAAATGAGAAGCCAACAAACCAAGTATAAAATCTTTACATCAGCTATGAGATACCAGCAGATACTTTGAATTCAAAAATGTTGGAACAGATGAAATGTTCATAGAAGAATTCAACTAAAATTAATTGTATGTAGAGCACTTTCTCAGATAGAAAATGTTGGGACAATTGCAATTTACTAAATGTCACTAAATATTCAGGTGTTTACTTTATATAACAAGAGTTGATTTAAAAAAAAAAAAAAAAAAAAAAATACCAACTGAAAATCAAGAGGAAATTGCTGGCACGTGATAAAGAGGACAAAACTAAAATGCAAATCTTGTCATTACGAACGCAGACCAAAAAGAGAAAATCACCCAGCATCTGGACAGCTATGCAAAATATGTAAAAAGAAAAATCATTCTCCAAGTCTGTAGGTTTAGAAAGAAAAGTACAGAATCTATCATAAAATGGAAGAGTATTCAGAAGTTGAAACTGACATTTTTTTTCCACTACAAAATAACAAAATGCATTGTCAAATTAAATGGTGTAATATTACATTGACATTGCTAGTGAAGTCACTTTAATTCTAAAGAAAAACAAAAAAAAAAAAAAACGAACTTATTGGAAACAAATTGGTAGGACAAAATGAACTAAGAGTAATCTCATTGTGACAATTTTTGATAGCATAAAGGCCTTGGGATACTTTAAAGGAACATTTGACATTGACTCTCCATTTGAAATAGTATAAATAGTATCCAGTACACAATGTACTTGTTGATTGTAATAAAAGTCATAACCTCATAGAACTGATCTTAGTAGCATGCGCTTAATTAGTATAATAAATTCATATTCAACGGAAACCCAAATCTTAAAATATTAGAAAGCAAAGATTGAAAGAAAATGCTAACATTTTTATTTTGAATATCGCAAGCTGCTGCTTCATATTTTGCCCTTAGTAATTATAAAATGTTGAAAGAAGGGCATTTTACAACATGTTTCCTTTGCTGGAAGCAAATAAGCATCACCTGTAGTTGCATTACGAAAACTGGGTGAGGTTTTATGTATTTACAGAGATAATTTAGGTGTGAACAAAAAAAAAAAAGGTCTGTCCAGATTCATATCCTATTCTAAACATTGTTTCTCTCTGACATGCATTTGCTGGAATTTGTTTGTGAAAATTGATCTCCAAAACTGCTTATTGCCAAATCCATATTCAGGATAATTCTAAGAAAATTACAACTTTTAACACCCCCATAAGTTTACTTAGATTGATCCAAATGTTATATGGGGGTGGGGGACAGCAAGTGCCATATTTCAGAAAGCAATAGAAAAAAAATATGGTAATATAGCCAGATGATATATGTTTGGTGTCAACCAACAATGTACTAAAATGATTAAAAATGGCCAATGTGACCATTTAATAAAATGTCCTATTTTGGATACCAAATTTCAAAAGATGGTATTTCACCAGACTCTAGTTTAATACAGAAAATATTTAATGTGTCTGCTTCTATGAATAAAAAAAAAAATGAAAAAGAATTAGAATCCTTTTTGGGTTTAGTCGATTTCTGCAGGAGGTATTTATTGAGATATTAGGAATCACTTAAAGATTTTTACATTTTGCATAAAAAAACATTGACTTTAAATGAACTAATATATAGCAAGCAGCATTTGTGAGTTTAAAAAATTCTCTTGCTAAAAAAAAAAAAAAAAAAAATTGTAAAGATTTCTGAGCCCCAAAACAATGTCACATTAATCACAGGTGCAAGTAAACATGGTTTTGTTATTGAATATATAAAAAGCAATACTATTCCTCATTTACATTATTTGAACTGTTACCCTAATGTTAATTGTCATATTCACAATGTCTGAATAATGTAAATAATCATAATACCTCATTTCAGAGATACAGACACAGAACTATTTCTCATGTTGATGCAATATAACGGTTAATGGTTTAAAGTTGATCAGATAATATGGAAGGCAAACTTTTACATTGGATTGAAACTGGCACTAGCTTGAAATCAACTTGGCTCAGAAACATTACATGATTCAATATTAAGTAAAATTATCTCTAGAATAAAAACAACAAAAAAAGGAACACACACAGTAAATGTTTAAAGCTGAAAGGCCTTATGTACAAAGATAAGACAATAAGTTAACCAATGGGAATGGTATCTTAAGCAATGGAGACTTCTTACTAAGTACCACCAGAAAAATGGTATTTGAGAAAATATCTATCAAATCATCCACAATCAATTGGAATTGCAGATAGACTAGTACAGACTATAAAAATAGGATTGAATGCATTTTCTCCTTGCTTAGATCCTACCAAGACTCTTGCTTAGTTTTCAAACTATACCATATAGTGGCAGATTACAAAGTTCATCTACATTAGTGGGAAGACAGATTAGAGCCCTTGTTAATCATGTCTTATTCTGTAAATATGATAAAAGAATAGAAAAAATTTATGATGCAGAAGGAACAAAATACAGTATTAGTATGGAAAAAAAAAAGTGGGGGTGTTCAGAAAGGTATGCCGACAAAATAAGGCTGAGACAAGAATTTGGAGAGGAAATGGAAGAAGAGGTTACAGTCGGTAATCCCATCCAGGAGCCTTTAAACCAATGATTAGACAATGTAAGATAGAGAGAGACTGGAAGAGATGAACATAGACTATGAAGAACAACATCAAGATCACAATAATAAACAAGATAGATCTCTTTGAGAGATGGGGAGAAAAGGAGGCAAATGAAATGACATATAGAAGAAGCTCAAGATCCACAGTTTCCTGCCTCAGTTACATGTGAGTACATAGACTTGTATATTTAGTCCTACTGCTATGGAGGAGGGGGCGTTTCAATTAAGAAACCATCACAGCAGATTTTAGTATACTGGGTGCGATGGATAAATTGTCATCTAAATTACACGAAAAGGGACATTTCATTTTAACAGATATATTTACCAAAATTACACAAATTGTAAATTTATACAATAAAACTACCATTATCTACAACCATGGCCTCCAGATGACTATGGAATCTCCTGCATCTCTTCTGGACAGTCTCCTTGTTTAAGTTGGTAAATACTGCCATAATCCTTGCCTTTAGTTCATCTTTGGTTTTACAAGCAGTTTTGCTGGTCTCTCACTCAGCAACACCCCCATGCATATAATAATCAAGGGGCTGCAGTCTGGGGAGTTAGGTGGCCAAATGTAAGAGGTAATGTGGTAGCAGAAATTAACCGACAACCATGACTAGGTTCTCCTGCTTGGGTGACATGGTGCAGAGTCCTGTTGTCAGACATAGGGCCTTCAGCAGCCACCCACTTGACCTAGGGCAGCACTACCTCCTCAACACACTTGATATAGGCCTCCATGTTAAGTCTGATGCCCTCTCCAGCAAATTTGTGATTTCTTTTATCAGAGTGACTTTTCTGAGCTGTCGTATCTTCCAAATCATTATTAAACTCCTCCAATTCTTTTTGAATCCTCTGCACTTTCCTCAGGTTGACACCCGAACTCTCTGAAATATTCATAATGGAGCTTCTGGTGTGAACGCCAAGCAGTACAGCATGCCATTTCCAAATTTCTGGTGGAGTGAATTGCATCATGATGCCCTTTTTCTCACAGATGGTGGCCCAATTGACCCTTCAATACTGTACAGTCAACAAAATCAAAAACAAACAATGTCCGTGTGTGAAATAAAAAAATAAATAAAATGGTAACAATTTACCTATTACACTCTGTACTTAAATAATGCAATTTTAGTATTGGAGGGAAAGAATTATATAGTAATGGGAGGAGAAAGAGAGAAAACTGATTGGTACTTTAGATTTTAAACTTTTTAACTAATCAAATATACAAGTTGTGGCAGAAGTACTTTCCACATATCTGCCATATAATTGTGAGACAGTAGACGGTGGTGTCTTCATTTAGCTAATGTCGTACCATTATGTGGGCGGTATTTTTGCCGCACCCTCTATTTCGCGTGTTATTTTTGTCATTTTCTATTGAAATTCTTAGATCCTTATTCTGTAGTTTGACTGGAAATAAACAATTTGACTCTGTTGAAGTTGCAAAGGAATTTTGACTGGACAGCCTTGCTGCTCCAGACCAATCAACTCCTTGTTACTATTTCAGCATATCTTAATTGATGTGAAAATGCCTCAATTTTATCAGTTTCATATTCTTCGTTATTCTAATTTCATTATTACTTTGACACTACAGAATTGTTATTACATTTCTGTCATAATTAAAAGAAAACAAAAGCTTAATATTACTTTTATATTTCTCCAGAGAAGATAATTAAGAAATGGTCTTTTTGGATTGTAATAATGAAAAATGTTTTTTTTTATTTTTTATTTTTAATTATAAAAATGATTCTAGGATGGGAAAATAAAGGTTTTGCTTTTTCTTCTACTTACCTTCCCCTAATATCCTTGCTTCATTCACTTGCAAAGCACATTAATTTGCACTTTTCAAAATTACTTACAGGCAATGACTTGCGCATTGTCAACTTGATTATCTTCTGTCTTTTATTTTCATCCAAAGGAATTTGACTGTACCGTTTTTTGCTGCTCTAGACCAATCTGTACTTCAAGAAAGTTTATTAATTCTACTGTATGGTCTAATTGGTGCTTGATGCATAAAAAAAAAAAATTAAAAAAAAATGTCTAATTTCATCTTCCTCATTTAGATGTTTTCATGGACTAAAAATGCCGTACTTATCTGGCTAACTTTATTATTGCTTCTCAAAATCCTTCTGGAATATGTAGTTTGGTCACTTTTCTCTTTTATGGCTGTCTACACAATATGGGTAATGGCCATGGTATGTTAACCTGTTAAACATCAGCTTTGGATGCCATGACTTTATAAAGAAAATGACTCATCCTTGTCACCACTCATGTCCAAGTTTGGCTCATCCAGTGCCTCCACAATGCTTGAACTTGACATGGGTCAGGAGGTCAGGTCATGAATGGAACAGTCTCTGGCATTGGTCGCATAGTTGGGCATGTGACGGACTTGGATGAATCTGCCAGGCCCTGTATTGTCATCTTTTTATTTCCTCTTCTTGAAATTGGAACAACCATAATAATCTGTTTCCCAGATGTTAGGGCTGATTCCAGGTTGGAGGAGGGAAAACTTCAGTTGGTCTTTGCATCTATGTTTTGGGGCCTCTACGAAATCATTTGCCATTGATCAGCGCACTGTAAAGGATAGACTCTCTAGAAGAGTCCATTTGGATCACATGTCCTAGCCACATATGAGACAATTCTTAAGGATGTCAGCTTCAGTACTTGGCATTTCTGAGCGATTCAGGACTTTATTGTTGGTGTGTCGCTCCTGCCATTTGATTTTGGTGATCTACTGGAGCTTGGCTTGGAATCATACAAGTTTTTTCTGGTCCTTTTGATACAGGGACCATTGTCTCACAAGCATAGAGCAAGGTGGGTGATGACATGGAGCAGAATAAGTTTTGTTCATAGGGCAAGTCCCTAGTTGTTGAAGACTCACCTGAGACTTCCAAAGGCCTAATGAGCAGATTTGATATGGTTGTCAATGTGTCTTTGGTGTGGTTCCAGATTGTGAGAGAGTTCTGTCAATGTATTGAAAGTCGTTGACAACTTCCCAAAGGCAATTTTCCTATATCAATAGTAAATTCTGTTGTTTCTTGTCTGGGAACAGGTTGCGCAAGTATCTTCATTTTGTCCACATTTCACTTCCATCTGAAAGCGTCCCATAGTAAAGAGATTAATATTCTGAGGCAAATTTAAATTACTGTCATGTAGACCTTTGATGAGTTTCACCTCTATAAACTTTTTAAAAAAGTCTTCCCTTAATTGCCAGTAAACTAATTTTCAGTCCATAAAAAGCTGTACTGATTTGTTGAAAAATTCAATGTCATTTTTGCTGTAAGCAAATATTAAGATAAATTAAAAAGAAAATTGACTAATATGAGTTTAATTCTTTGCAGCTTTTTTTTTCATATCATTTTTGGTTAATATTTTCATTTTGACTGGAAATCTACCTGAAAAGTACATATAAATAAAATACCTTTTGAATGATTTACTTTGCACTGTTTATTCTTGTCATGGAAAGAGGGCAGTAGCTAAAAAAAAAAATGCACACATAATATCAGTAACATGAAGTAAATAAGAATAATAATTTGATTTACTTTATATCTAAAAATGTTTTGCAAAGTAATTTTATTTGAATTAATAAGTAATGACTGACTACTAGCATAAAGAATTAGTGGAGAAAGGTGTGGTGGAAAACTGAGTACGGATTTGTAACCTGCTTTTATCGCACGTAGCTTTGTGGTTAAAGCTGCAGATTGTCTTGTTGAAAGCTAATTTTTATTAATGTGCTGTTTGCTGTAGCAGTTGAAGTATATTGACTTTTGTTGAATCTGATTTAATTGTGTTTCATGCTGGATGATTTTCTGGTGCTCTTAAATATTGACTTTTAGAAGGTTGAAGCTTTTTCTCTTTCTCATTCTGTACCACAACTGCAGAAGAGATAATAACGTCTATAATGCATTCTTTGGTAAAATATCTTTTTTTTTTTCTCCTATAAAAAAAAATGTAATAGTATCAAATCTTATAGTTTTTGTCTATACTCTTGTTATATTGACTGCTGATCCTTTAGAACCTCTGGGGAATGTTCTGAACTTCATTTTTCAACCAGTATAAACGTGTTGAATGTAATTCATGACATTCTATACAGAAAGAATGCCATGATGTAATTAAAGAAGATTATGCTAGTTTAGAATCATTGTCTCTGCAAACCTTTTGTGCTTGAGTGTGTTCATCATTTTAATTTAATTAAAAAAAGAAAAATGTTAATGAAGAAGACATCTGAGAATTGAAACCTCAACTTGATTATTCATTTTTGTTTAGGACTTTTTGATAGTTTCTATTTTCTGCAAAAAAAATTTCATTTAAAAAAAATTACTGGAAAGAACAAAACCTGTAGGAAAAAAAAAAATTGTAACAATTATTTAATCCTTAGTTAATTCTCTGATAAAGTGCAACATTTTTTAGAAGGTGGAAAAGAAAGTGAGTTTCATCTTATGACTAATTTGTAAACTACAAACTGCAGAAAATAGTTTTTTGTTTGGAAAATGTTTGTATTTTACAGTAACACGTCTTACTTATACTGTTAGGATTTTTACAAAAGTATTTTGCAATATTCGACTGGATTAAAAAAAAAGAAAAAAGAAAAACAAACCATCGTTTAATCATTTGGTGATGCTTATTTTGGCAATTTCTCTAATCCATCTTCATTAAACAATTTTTCATTGATATTTTTGTCAAGTTCAATGTTTTGCAAACTGTTTTTTTTTTTTATTATGACATTTCTCTGTTGACACAAATTTAAAAAGATCCGTTTAGATTCACAAGACTACATAAATATTTCCTTTATCCTATAAGTTTTATCTCTAGCTTACATTACATTTAGAAATATTAATAATATTAGAAGAATTTTGTTAAGTTAGGCATTCTTTCCAGGAATGTAACATATTAGACATAATTTCTGTCAATATAGAAATGGTTCTCTTTTTTCTCTACATTCATCGGTGAACATCTTTGTGTTTGATGATTTTAATGCTCATCACTTCCAAGTCATTTGAGCATTCTAATATGACTGATGTTGGCGGTATTCAGACTTTCAATTTTTCCATTACTCAGTCTTTCAGTCAAATCGTGGATTTCTTTAATAATTATGACCAAGACAATCAGAACTCTGTCCTCTTGGAAATTCGGATCACACCATATTATCTGTTGATGTTTCTTTTGAGTCATCTATTAGACAGGAACCTCTTATTCACAAGACTTCTTTCTGTTATCAACTTGTACTGAGTAGGATTAATTTCGTAACTTGGATTGATGTTCTTAACATTCTTATTGGGAATTGTGCCACAGAGATTTCTTCTTGGGTTAAAGTCGGTATCAATGCCTTTTTGTCATGTTGTAAATACCAGGTGAAACGACAATATCACAAGTTCAGCTGCTATAGCCCACATGAATCACTTTTTCAGGTTATACCAGCATGGTTGTTCCTAATAGAACAGAGACCTCATTATGTCTGCTCATGTAGATGTGTCCTCAAAGAAGTCATTGTTGACTGAGAGAATGAGGCTCCATATAGATTGGTAGCTAGGTCTTATCCTTTCACATTTGAAATGGTTAGATATAAGAAGGTTCTATGTAATAGTTTCTTTTGCACTTTTTGCTTGTAGAACTTTCTTCCAGCTTGATTTCCAATCAACTGTGATCTTCAAAAAATTCAAATGCAATGTCACTTGTTATCTTCTGTCATAATTCCTCCTCTTTTATTGTTCTCTCACATTAATAGTTTTTTTTTTTTTTTTTTTTCTTGTATTCTCTCACACTTGGTGACTCCTTGCATCTTAGTGGCTTTATTGTCTTGCTTGGAGAGAAATAGTTAAAAAAAAAAAAAAAAAAGGCATCTCATAATTTTAAAATTAACTTTAGCATAGTGAATAATAATTGTTTGTGCTGAAAGTAATAAATTCAAATCTTTCTGAGACAAAACAAAAAAAGCCCTAAAAGGCAATTCCTTATGGTATATTGTGATATCTATTATGGAAAGTAATGATTTCTTTTTTGCCAGCAAACTAAATAACCTAGAATAACTAGTTCATGATAAAGATGAAGATATTTGCTGTAACAACTTAAAATTCTCAGCCAAATCATGAAAGGATTCCAAACAAATTCTTGTATTGGGCTGAGAACTTTACAGCACCCACTTTCACCCATTTATTTTAATTGGTTAAACCTGGTTCTGCTTTTGAAAATTTAACTGTCAGCAAAGCATCTTGGAATCTTGCTCTATTGAATGTCCAATGTCTGTGAAATTAATAAATCTGTTATATAATAATTACCATTGTGTATTCATTTATTTATATCTTTTGTGTCACTTTCTGTATTGGGAAGGGATGTAAATTAACTTAAGTTAGTAAATTTTTGAGTGGTTACTTCCCTTAGTCATTTTTATAATTTATACAAATAAAATATTTATCTTTATTGAGACAAAAGTACTTCCTGTGCAAAATGGACTGTTTCTTAGACTGCAGTCTTGTCTTTCTTGCCAGGAAATCGGATATCATTGTCTAGTAATTGACTGCCTTGATTCAATTTGGGGTTTGTTGTTTTAAGTTTTTTTTTTTTTTTTTTTTTTTTTTGAGAGAGAGAGATGTTACCATTTCGAGTCATTTTAGTGCATAAAATCTTTAACAGGAAAAGATATTGAGCAAAGAAATGATTTATTTACTACCAAGTGTAATCAGTGAATCAGACACCACATTCTAAAAAATATAAAATGAATGTATTAATTAAATAGTTCATTGGCCTCTACTTTAGTTGAGAATTCTGGATCTCCACTGTATTGAATCTCAATACATTGTTTCAAAATTTGTTTTTCATTGCATCTCAATGAAACTTCACTTTCTAAGAATTGCTGTCATTTTTTATCGCACAGGTACACTAGTATTAAGTATAGAACACCTGATGATGAAAGGTGTTGGGGACCTGGCTTTTTATTGGCTGATAATGATGTAGCCAGTGTATTTTTAATTTTTCATCAACAGAAACAAATAATTGGGCATTTTGTGATAAAACTTTCTCTCAAAATGATAGTGATATACATATCATCCTTGAATATATTGAATAAGTTTAGCAATATTGTTGAATTTATTGCTTATAGAAGTTTGAACTTTGTTAGGAAAATGTTGACAATGAGGATTAATGAAGTAAATGGATTGGTCCTATTTTTGTCACTCATCAGACATTGAAACTCCTATTTGTTTCTTGACATTTCTTTCTTTGCTTTGGCTGAAATTGAGCAGTGAAAATTGCTCCAACTTTCTGAATCTTTTAACTTGAATATCCATTATTTTTGTTTCTTTGAACATGAAGCAAAAATCCACATTAGTAGGAAACCTATTTTGTATCCCCCCCCCCCACAAAAAAAAATCAAAATGAAAGTGGAAGGAGAAGATAAGTTTTCCAAATGTTGGAATTTGATTGGACTTTATCATCATAATCATCATAGACAATAAACTCAGTTGGTCACTTTTGTTAGACCAAAGTAGAAAGTGGTGTTATCTAAAGATAGCACTGTGTGTGTCTTGCTTGGTTAATTACCATTTCCTTTTTTTTTTTTTTTTTTTTTTTTTTTTTTTTTTTGCCCTCCCTGAAAGGCTATTTAACTTCCTTCCTTCATTTATTTTTTTTTTCTCTCGATCCATTTGTTTTCCAACCTCTACACCCCTTAACTTTTAAAACCTTCTTACATCGCCACCAAAATTTGATTTTTAGTTTTAATTAAAATAAAATTTGTTTGAATGCAAAAAAACAAAGCAAATCCACATACAGTTGTGACAAATAATTTAAAGGTTTTAATGACCAAAAGAGTAATTGGTTTAATTAAGAAATAATAAATGATTAAGGATAAAAATAGATGAAATGATTGAAGACCATCTTGGATATTTGTAAAGAGTCAAGAATTTCTGTTCTTTGTCTCTGAGTTTTTTTGTTTTTTTTTTTTCTTACATCAAGGATTGAGAATTAGCAGATTGATCAATTTTAATCATTTCATAGATTTTCTGTTTTCAAAATTGGGTTTTCTGAAAATAGTCTCTATTTCTTATGATTTTGATTTCCATTTGAAAGGATACAGAATAAATATTGTTAGATACTTAAGAAACCAGATTTCACTATTATATTGCCTTGCTTAGATTGAACTTGCTAACTTTAGCTTTTGTATCTCCTGCAAAAATATAAAAATATAATGTACATGTGTTGATATGCAAATTCCACCATTGATAATCAGACAGGGTTTGGAAAAAAAAAAAAAAAAAAAAATATAAATTTTTATTTTTTAAATTCAAGTTTCAGATCATCAGTTAAGAAACTTTTTGGCTCTATTTGAAAATTAAATTATGATTAGATATTCCTCTTTTGCTATTAACTTGAGAAAATCAAGATAAGTTACTTTGAATTTAAAAAAAAAAAAAAAAAATATTGTTTAGCACTTTGAGTTAAAACTTTATATATATATATATATATATATAATATATGTGTGTGTGTATTAATGAATATACATATCCCTCACCGCAAGCAGGACTCAGAATTTCAGTTTTTGACTTCAAGGACACCAGACACTATAGAGATGACAGTGTTCTTCTCCTCCATAAAACTAGCCCACGAAATATAGACCGAATAAGAAAGGAACTGATAAAATCTTTTAAAGATCACAATTATTACTACCACTACCACCACCACCACCACCACCAATGTTAAAGTGATCACCTTTCTCAATATAACCTTAGACTTGAATAATTAGTAATTATAAACCATACATAAAAGATCTATGGTTATATAACCATAGATACGTTAGTAAAGAATTAAACCACCACCACCACCACCACAAAATTCTAGATAATTTACATAAATCAGTCCAAGTTAGATTATCTACCAACTCCAACAATAAGGAAATATTTGATAAGTCTAAAATTAAATATATAGAGGCAATTAAAGAAACATGGCATCTCACCATCAATCACCTCGGAAAAAATGTAACTTATGTCTTGTTGAAAAATTGGTAAAACACTTAAATAACTCTAGTTTATTAAACAAAAGAAATGAATTAATAGTTACATGTAGGCGCAAAAATAGATATCTGTTTAAATATGTTGATCCATATTAACGTTTAATGTAAATTACGGTTTATTTTTATTGTAAATTACTATTTATTTTGAATATAAATTAATGTTTTGTTTTTTAAATAAGAACAAATAATCACCCTTTAATTAAAAAATGAATATTCACAACTCAAATAAAATTTTTTAATTTTTCTTTTTTTTCTTACATACATATATAAATCTTGCTTATTTTAATTGCCTGAGATAATTTTAAAAATTACAAAACTCTAATCTCAGCATAATATATAACTGCACCAACATTATGATAACCCGATATATTAAAATTAAAATTGCATAACAGTCCATATTCAGCACCTGAAGATTGCATTGTGCATGAAACTCTGAGTTGGGCAGTGAGGGATAATATGTATATGTTTTATATAATGTGTGTGTATGGGTATATCTGCAATCTGCATGTATGTTATGGTCAGTGACCAAACTACTCCCCCTCTCCTATTTCTAGCGATTGAGGTGGATTGTTGGCAATTCTGTAAGATGACTAAGAAGACCTATCAAAGGATGCAAGAACTCTTGATGAGTTAAATCACCAGATAACTACAACTCACTCAAATCACTGTGGAGAAGGCAATGGGAAACCACTCCACTATAAAACAGCAAGAAAACTCCTGGCTTTTAACACTGAAAATATAAAAGATAACGGTGTGATGAGGGTTAATTAAGACTATTGAAATTAACTCCACATCTTGTAAGGAGGGATATGTGCAACAGGTGTCACCTGACTGTCATCCAGCAACTGTTGGCAAAAACGGTGTATTGCGGGTCAAGCTCTTTGGAATTGATCCCTCACCTAGTAAGGGAAGAAGACATGAGCGTAGATGTCATCGGACCTCAAAAGTAGAAAATGAACAGGTTAAATGCTGATATTTTAGGCATATGCAAAATGAGATAGGCAAACAATGGAGATTTTGTCAGTGACAAACAAGATTATGTATGCAGGTGGAGAGAAAAATGAGAGAGGAGTAGGACTGATATTAGACCAAGACATGAAGAATGTGTTCTGGGATATTATCAACTATCTAAAAGAATTCTTCTTGTTAAACTGAAAAGAAAGCCTTTCAACATTGTCCATCATAGTTATATCTGCATTGACAGCACAAAGTACAGAAGAAGAAATTGAGAAGTTTTACTGTATGCTAGACAATGCCAAAGCTCAATGTAAATCACAAGAAATTACAATTGTCATGAATGCCAAAATAGGCAATGAGGGAGGTGATGAAATATTTGGCGAATTTGGAGGAGAAACTCCTAATGAACTTGAAGATGATCAGGTACTAGCCAACATTTTGTTTCAACGACACCCTAGATGTATATGGGCACAGAAAGGAAACTACAAGAACTCCTACAGAAGGTAATGAAGGAAAGTGAGAAGAAAAAACTGAACATCAATTGCAAGAATACTGGATGCATTGTTCTTAGCAAAAGGAACAATCCAACATGCAAACTAGAAATTGGAGATACCAAAATCAAAGGTACAACAATTTAAATATCTGGGAAGTGTTTTAACAGAAGACAGAAAATGCAATACATTGGCATAGCGAAAGATGCCTTCCAAAAGCTTAGCCAAGTGTTAAGAAACAAAAAAATTTTGTTAGAAATAAAAAACAGAGTACGGAACTGTTATGTGATATCACTGCTATATGGCATTGAATGCTGGACAATCATCTTGCAGATAAAGAAGAGACTTGAATCGACAGAAATGTGGTTCTACAGTAGGATGCTTAGGATAACATGGACTAAACATGTGAGCAACAACAAAGTTTTTGAGGAAATGTAAACAAAAAGAACACATTGGGAAGAGACAGTTGAAATTTCTGAGGAACATAATGTGGAAAAAGGGCTTTGAAAATTTGATACAGAACAGATTGAAGGCAAGTGGGATTGAGGAAAACAATGCACTTAACGAACTTTATTAAATGGATGGTGGAGCAAGGTTTAGGAGAGATAACAAAAAGATCAAATTTATTAAAAGCTACAGTTGACAGGAAAATGTGGAGAGTCATGATTGTCAACATCCTGAATGGTCAAAGCACATGGAAGAAGTATAGATTGAACTAACTCCAGCTTTATAACTGGTGCTCTCCAATATTTGCTCAATAGACACACTTTGTATTTGGAAATGCAATGGCTGGCAATTATTTGTGAACAATAAAGAGATCCCTACTTTATAAAGAGGGAAAAAAGATCATTACTATATATAGGGAACAAAATGTTCCTTTCAAAATGGTAAACATCAGTAATGAAGATTATTTTAAGGACATTTATAAATTTGATGATGACTATATCTATCATGTTACTTGTTTTATTATAGATATTTACTTTAGCTTATAGTCTCACAAAACTATAAGGACTACAACCTGTCATAAACCACCCTAGTAGATAAAAAAAACACCCTTCTATTGACCCTCTCTCTGATGTGTGTTTTTTTGAAAAAAAAAAAAAAAAAATATATATATAAAAAACCTTATTTGATGTGATTACATGTGGCTGGTGGTGAATCAGAGATTTTTGATTAAATATTTATGAAGCTTGAATGAAAAGAATCAATTTCTGTCTGGTTACTGATCAAAATGTTTCTTTGTTGAGTAGTTGGTATGATTTCTTTCACTTAACTACTGACCCAGCTAAAATGGCATGCACAAGTCTCATAATGAAGCTTGTAGGTCTTAGTGAGGACCATCCTTTTTTTGAATCTTGTAGACTGGTGCTACAGAATCACAAAGAATTGTACCAAATAACAGAAACCATTCTGCTTGTGGACTTTCAACAACAGCAACAACTAAAATGGATAGCACATGTAACGTGAAGAGAAAATAGCAACGCAATCAAGATGTTGACATTCTATGCTACTTCAAGCAAAAGGTTAGGAAGGAAACTCCCATAAATACTGGAAAGTGTGATAACAGTAGATTTAAGAAAAACATTTTCCTGAAAAGTTACTTTTTTTTTTTTTTTTTTTTTTTTTTTTGGTGGGGTGGTGGGGTTAAAGAGTTTATGAATTACAATGGCTGATATTACTATTAGCATATTGAGCATTGCATTTCAAGAGGTATTCTTTCAGTAATACCTTCGAACCAAGTGATTGTAATAATTACTTACAGAAAATCTTACTCCATATGCCCATTTTTTATTTCTGAAGTTTCTGAGAAAAATTCTGTGTTATTTTGTATGGGACAAACTTGTGAGAAACCATTGTGGAAAATAATAAATAAGAATAGTAACAGCATGTGGAAGGTCCATTTACAAAATTTAATTTCTGATCTCCCCCAAAATACCCCTCCCTCACCCTAAACCTGTTTCTGAATTGATAAGGCAACTAGAACAAAAATGATAATGTATTCTTAAAGTAAAATAATTTTATACCCCTGTCTAAGCTTATGTCAGCCATAAGGCTCAATAAGACAAGGGTGCTAATCATTGTTCTACAATAGGTGTTTGTATGTGTTTTGTTTTAAATATTTAGTAAAGTTAGTAGTTTCTCACCCTAACGATATTGGTTCACTAGCAAGCAATGAACTATCAAATGGTTTGCAAAGCTAGCTTGCTGATTCCAATTTAATGATCAGCCAACCACCTGAATATGATATATGAATACTTGTGAAATCAAATTTCTTGATTGGAAATAACAGGCAAGGTATGATAGACAGTTTTTGATTATTTATACTAAAGCAGCATTTGTTGCAAACTAATTGGAACAATATACAGGTACTTGTGTGCCCAAGGGAACATTTTGCTTAGTTTAAAATTCTCTTCTTAAAAAGTTTATTGCAAGTTCCTAAGCTTAGATTGGCACAAGGCCACAAGGGAGAAGACTCTGAAGTTAATACAGTGGTTCTAGTCTGTAAACATTGTTTCATGGTAGTGGGATACCCACTGGGGATTAAACACCTGATACTTGTGTTTCTACAAAGAACATTGGTTATACTATGGCAGGGACTTTTAGATATTTATTCATTTTAGTCTGACACAAGGCCACAAATGTGGGGCACAAGAATTGAACTTGCAGCCATAATATTAACGGTTTGCTAAACTCCCATATCTGTGGTGAAATGCTTTTATGTAAATGGAAAGTATTGAGAATAGCTTGACCAGATTCTCTAAAGAAATTCCTCAAATTAGGATAAATAATAGAATCTCTTTTGCTCTTAATTAATTTAACCAATTCTATAATGCACTTTTGGTTTTGCGCATGATTTTATATAGAAAAGTCAGGACTTTGTCTTGAGATTTCAGACGAGACCATGTTACACTTCTGTGCAAACTTGAAAACTTCTGGAAATTATTAAATTTCCCAAATTTTATTCTTTTTTGGGGGGGAAAAAAAAAACAAAAAAAAAAAAAAAAAAAAAAAGTAA
>OZ010597.1:3035717-3045717 GCA_963932145.1 Acanthosepion lycidas
GAAAAAAAAACAAAAAAAAAAAAACAAAAAAAAGTAATTTTCTTTTTTTTTTTTTTTTTTTTTTTTTTTTTACAAATGTCAGATTAAGAGTTAATAATTTATATATATATATATATATATATATATATATATATATGCACCCAAAGATTTTACCATATGAAGATTATTATTATTATTATTATTGGTGGTGGTGGTGGTCATAGTGGTTTTACTGTTAAATGTCTTATTAATAATCCTATCTATTTCAGGGTGAGGACAAAGGAGGAGGAGGAGAGGAAAAGGTGGTGGGGAGAGCCAGGGAAGTCGACAGAGAAGCAGTCTGGTCTGGCGTGTTCTACAGCTGTGCCTGTTGCTGCCTCTGAAGACAAGACCTCAGCTTCTAAGAGAGCTGCGTCCGGCCCTGGTGGAAATAACCAGACTGGCACGCCAGCTACTCCCTCCCCCAGTCGCTCTAGAAGATTACCCTGCCGACCGGGTATTGTTTGGAGACCATGCGAAAGACTGGAAGCAATGGATTTCCTGCACAAATGGTACCTACCTACCTATATACCTAAATACCTATCCGTATACATTTACTTAGAATGAATATATTACTATAACTTTCACTTCTTGCCCTCTACCAATTTCTTTTTTTTTTAACCTCCCTATCTCTTTGTCTTGCTTGCTTTTACACTGACTCAGTTAAGTGATTGTCACTGCACTGTAGATGTTTTAGCAGTTATAGTTTTCAGAGTCAATTTTTACTTACCTACCTACCTACCTATATCTTCTATCTTCCTACCTATCTTGCTTGCTTCTACACTATGCATTAATCAAATGATTGATCCCCCCTGCACTGTTAGCAGTTGTAGATTTTCAACACCAATTCTACCTGCTTCTATTATCTCTCTCTTGTCAACTGTTTTTTTTTTTTTTTTTTTTTTTTTTTATACTTACCACCCTCTTTTGTCTTTTACACTTCACAAAGATTTGAATTGTTTAAGTGTCAAGATTTACAGTGAGTTAAAATTCTGCCTATAAATTCATCCATTTCAGCTGATTAAATTTTCTTCATATTCTCATTTCAACTAAACTAATATTTTTCTATATAGATTGAGGAATTAATCTTCTTGATGAAGTTCCAAGATACAGTATTTTTGTTAGGCTGCATATTTTTCAGACAAGTATCTTTACCTTTGTTGTTTTTATACATTTTGGTAGATACATTCTTTGTTGTTTTTTTTTTTTTTTTTTTTTAATGTATTTGGCAGTTCTTTAGAAATTGCTTGCTACATTTTTGTTCTTGACAAGAATATTCCAGTTGAATAAAGTCAAAGAACCAAATCTTTGCTCATTGTAAAACTTTTCAGGTAGGACTAGGGAAACCCTAGCCTTACCAGTGCTTGAAACTAACCTCATTCCAGGGACAATAGAACATTAGTCTGTAATGACAATTTTTTTCTTCTGTTTTTTTTTTTTTTATTTTCTTCAATGCTGGGAAGATATAAATTTTTAATTTAAATTCTTTTATATTTATTATAGAAGCAACTAATTTCTTAAAAGTGGAAAACATTTTATAAATGGTACAGACATTGAAGCAAATAACTTTTTAAACTGGTAAATGAAACCTAATAAAAGGTTGAAGGACTTTTTAGATAACTCTTCTGTTATTTATCTCCAAATGTGAAAAATATCTGGATCTAATTGTAAAAATTAATTTTGCTTTAATAAACAAAACAAGAAAATTTATTTTTTGTTAAAAACTAGAATGGGCCATTAACAAACACATCTTTTATGTCTTATGTTTTCTGCTTATCGTAAACTAAATTGAAAATACAAAAGAGAATTTAAAAATGATAAATATGGAATATTTAGTCATTGCATAAGGCATGAAAATCTTTTTATAAAGACTTTAAAAACTTTTTTCATTGTGAATAGTTTAGAAGGTGCACTAATGTTTTTAGATAGAAGATGAATGGATTAGGGACACCTTTTTTAAAATCTGATAAAAATTAATGTGAGCCTGAAAATTAATTAACATGTAAAATTATTCAAGGTGATTTAATCAAAACATTTAAATAAAAATAAAGTGATTATTATAAAAATTGCAGTAAAATTTAACTAATTTGCTTTTAGATTTATACATTTTTTAAACTTTATTATTTTAGCTTTTTATTATAAAAATAAATGATGATAGTTAAAAATGTTTTGATTTTTGGGGAGGATTATTAAAGTTACTTTTTAAAGTTAGTCTGCAACTCTATCATCTACTTGTGGCATTCTTTTTCTTCAGGCCATGTTATAGGGCAAATAAAAGCCAGAACTGAATGCCTCTCTTGAATATTATTGTTCCACTGGAAGCAATGATTTTTAGTTTTGGTTTCGTTTTAGCATAGTTCACTGCCATAGTAGGCTTAAGAAATTAATAATATAATTAATTTGGCCTGAAAACTTAAAATTAAAAATAATTCTCTTTCTTTATCTTGGTATATTTTTTTCTTTTCTAAGGTTTTATTACAATTTTGGCAGAGATCTGAATCTATCACTTACCTTGTGTAGGAAATGTTCTATGCATTTTAATCTTTGAATTATCCACTTTAAAACAGTTTTATGAATCAGAAACTATATTGAATTTCTGAATTCTGAAACAAAAATATGGTATGAAGCAACATGAAGGTAACTTATTTTATTTATTTTATTGTTTAAAAATGAAGTAACTATTGTTATACTGACTCGTTTTAAATATACTTTTTTATAATTATAGAAGTACTAAAAAAAATTGCTTTTTAAAACACATTTACAATATCTAAAAATATTGAATTAAATTTATTGAATTTTATTTTGATTTTTATCTAACAGCATTCTTACTAAATGATTTTTCATGAATTTTATAGTACAAAATATTATGTCTGCCCTATTTTGTTTTTTAATTGTAAACAGAAATATAATTCAATATATTTTTTTTGAAAAATACCTTTTAGAACGAAAAACACAAATTACACCATAGAAATTAAAATTTAGCATCAATACATTTGTTTTTCATAACAGTATTAGAGAAAAATATTAAATTAACTCCTGTATTAGGTTGGTGCAAAAATAATGACGTAATAATATCGTTTTTTGACGTTAAAAATACGTCAAAAAACGACATTATTACGTCATTATTTTTGCACCAACCTAATAACAAAAGCAATTTTAAATAAATTTTTGTGGTGTAAAACCAAAGAAAATTAGCATTTGGAAGAAAAATCTGTAAAAAATGAAACCTGACAAAAGATTAAAATTAGTATTCTCAGAAGAAATTTTGTAACGTAATAAAGCTGAGAAAAAAAATGGATTCAATTATTTCTTTAAATTAAAAGAAAGTTAATATGTTAGATTTTGGTATAAGAATTGTAGTAAATGCTTTTTTCATTTGTTAGAAGTAGAAATACAGATTGCACAAAAATAAAGTTGTTCATTAATGGATTTGTGTTTATGAGTAAAAAAATTCATAGAAAAGAATATTAAATTAACTCAGTGTTAAATTAAGTAATGAGAGCAGGTTTACTAAATTACATTTGTATAGGGAATTTTGTGCAAAAATGGGTTTCACAATGCAAACATCAAATAATATAGCAAGTCCAAAGGGAATAAAATAAATCTTACACTTCAATTAAATAATCTAAAGTTATTTCAAGTGTATAAAATGAACATTTCTTAAACTGACTACAGCAGTGAACTACGACAAACACAGTGTATTAATGAAATTTGCGATAGGCCTCCAATTCCCGCCTTCTGTTGCACTATGACTTGGCCTGAAGTGAAGAACACCATTTATTTACTCTTATAAAGGAATTAAATTTGCATTAATCCTTAACATGAAAGAAATCTTTAAGGAAATGCCAATTCTTAAAGAACCACTTTGTTCTAGGGAACCAAGTACTAAGGTTGAATGATATATTTTATTTTTAATAATAGCAGAAATGAGGAGGGAGTATCAATTTACTTCTAAAATCCAGCAGACTCAACATCTAACAAAAGTAAGAGTAAATAATACGAACTGCTTTTAGAAACACTAAAGCTGAATATGCATGTGAAATGTGTGGAATAATTAACGTTTTTCTTTTAACTGAACACGTCATTTAAATCAATACTGATAATCTGCTTATAACTTTACTATTTTGATCTGTTAGGCTAATAATGATTAAAATGATTTTGCTCTGCTTAGTCAGTTTTTTTTTTCTTTTTTTTTTCACTTACGGCCTTACTTAACTCTTCTTTCACATGTTAGTCTAATTACAATGATTAATAATGTTATGAATGCTTGCTCTCTATTGAATTTACAGACAGATATATCATTTCTTTATATATTTACCTATCCATGTTGTTTTGCTCTGTATACCAATTAGACTTGCTTAGATTTAGGACTTGCAACAAAATGATCGTTCACACTGTGTCCCTTTGCTGGATTCTGTTTCTATTTACTACAAAGACTTGTTTAAGTCTTGTAAAATAAAGAAAAACTGATGCTTTTGAATTGTTAAGATCTTTTAATAAATTCTTTGAAAAGCAATAAAGCTTAGATTTGGAAATGTTAAAAAATTTTCCAGTTTAGGATTTGATTTTTTTGTCAAAGCTATGCTGTTCAAGTAGAAAAAAAAATGATTTTTTTTTTTTTTTTTTGTATCTCTTAGGTGCAAAATTTTTATCTTGTCTTGTGATAGACAATTTGGCGAGTATCTTTTTAAGGGTCAGAAGATTCTCTTATATTGCACTGTTGACCAATGATTAGTTGGCCAATTTGTTTTCCTCTCATCTCCAAAGGCAACATTGATATGTTAGGGTGCCAGACAATGAAAACTGAACAGAAAGCAAAAACACAAAACTTTGGACTTACACTAATTGTAAGATAATAGAATTACTACTACTGCTATCTACTGGATAGTTCAAATGGTACTCCACAAGTCCCCACATTGTCAATAGATAATAATTTTGATTATAAAATTAGATTAACATGCTGTAACCTCTTTTATGACATGAAGTAAAGAGAAATGAAAAAAAAAAGAAAAAAATAAAGAAAAAGGATTAAGATATTTGCAACATAATTAAAACTATTTTTTAAGTTTTGCTTTCTTTTTGCTTTCTTTAATGACCACATTGAATTCATGCAATACATAGCAACTAAAAAACAGTTGAGGCAAAAATATTTTGTAATGATAGTGGGTGGGGAGTATTAAAATAGTATAATAAAAAACTTATGACCTTTTCTACATATGTGCTGTGAAAAAAAAAATCTTATAAGGTTGGGTGCTGAAAAGTTCGCATCTTGACCCATCTCTCTCTCTCTCTCTATCTATTAGGTTGGTGCAAAAATGATGTCGTTTTTCCACATATGTTACTATGTGAGAAAACGACATTATTTTTGCACCAACCTAATATATATATTATATATATTATATTTATATTATATTATATTTATATTATATTATATTTATATTATATTATATTTATATTATATTATATTTATATTATATTATATTTATATTATATTATATTTATATTTATTTATATATATTTATATATATATTTATTTATATATATTATATATATATATATATATATTATATAGTGTGTGTTTAAGTATGTTTGGTTAAATAATTTAGACGTATTGTGTCTATTTATTTTAGATATAATCCTTTCAAGTCAACAAATTAATTTCTTGGTGGCTGTAGAAAATTAAGAAAAATTCCAAAATTTTCTTTCAAATAATTTTTATTTTCCCAAGTACTTTTAATCTCACCTGAGATCATATTCAGGGGGCTGCATATTTATGAGTGTGTTATATATTCAAATATTTTTTTTTACCTCTATGCAAGGGAGGTAACTTATGTGATTTTTTTTTAAAGATTTTTTTTCAAAGATTTTTTAATTTAATATTTTTTATATAACACTTTGCTGCTACACATATTTAAGATCTTTGTTGCGACATTCGTAATTGACTTTATTTTTGGCTGAAATTCTCTTATATAAAGTGCTTCTGGAATTTTTTTTTTTATCATCAACATTTTTATCAGAGATGCAATTTTCCAAAGGGCATCTAAATTGATTGATTTTGGTCTTTTGTAAGATGCTAGTTGAAGAAGTGTTGTTATGGATGACTAAGTTAGTTGTATTAAATTTAGCATAGTATATAATTAATTTTATTATTTTTTTTTTTTTTTTTTACTTAGATCAGTGAGGGATGTATTAGTGTTTGAGTATTTTTAGAATTTTTTCATTCCGTTTATAGTTGAATGCATTCGATTATTGTATAGTAGTTTGATATGTTTAGAGTTATTTGAAGATGTATATTATGTTCATTTTTATTTATGTTAATATTTCCAATAGTTCTAATTTGTTCATCATTGATGTAATTAGGAAAGTTATTATTAATGAGGTTTTGTTTAATATTTTTTATTTCAGTATAGAAAATGTTGTTGAAGAGTTAGCTTTTGCACAGCTTATTAAGTTTTGTGTAATAACTATTTTGTAAACGTTAGGACATTCGCTTTTATAGAAGAGAGTGCACATGTTTATGCTAGTTGCTTTTTTTTATATGGGGAGGTAGGAAATCTATTATTATTGGTATCAATACATCAAGAAACCGGATTTTATTAAGTTTTTATGTGAAATTAAGTACAGAGGTTTTCTTTTTTTCTTTTTTTTTTTTTTTTTTTTTTTTAAGTTCAATTATTTTGTCTGTTTTTAACTAAAATGAGAATGTTATCTACATATTTTAGGTAAATGGAGGTTTTTGTGATATTAATTATGTTATTTTTCTAGGTAAGTCATTTAGAAATTTACCAACAACACAGTCAAAAAAACAATAGATATAATCATAAAAGTTGCTAAATGTCGATCCCAGGATGGACTATGTAGAAACACCTTCGCATTATACGTATATATGATAGTCATAGAAAGGAACTTCTGTCTTGTATATCAAGAGTAGTTTGTATTGAAATATTAGAACTAATTTTTAATGGAGGGAAACATTGGATTGTTGTAGATATTCTTTATGATTACATCTATTATTTCCCTGACTGAGACGTTGGTGAATAAACTTTCAACGTCAAGTGAGGCTTTACCAGTTCAGATGTAGGTATTAGAACAGACTAAAAGAGCCAGAAAGAAAGTCTAATCTTGAATATATATCTGTATAAATTTGCCATTTATTGGTAAGCAAAATATTCTCCCTGCATTGATTTAGTCATTTTGACCAATTTAGAAATTAACTTGAACAAGACCAGTTTTGGGGAAAAAATATTCTGTAAAATTCTTAGCTTGATCCACTTTCCAGAATTAGAATTTTTTTATGAAGGATTTCTTGTCTGGGTAGAAAATTTTCCTGCTCCCTCCCTCTTCTACCATTCATTCATGCTGTTTTTTTTTTGTTTTGTTTTTTTTTTCACAATAGGAAATTACTTATTGTTTCTCTTTGAGTTCTTCACAGATTACATCTGAATTGAACTGAATGTTTACAATGAGAGCTGCAGTTTATAAAATCCTTTTTTTGTGTATTTTTATCCTATTTTTGTGTCTGTCTGCAAATTTATCTTACTGGAAAATTAGAAAAATAAACCTTTTATAAGTGTATAAATTTTTTTTTTTTTTACTGAAAGTTGATATTTTCAGTTGGAAAAATGGACTAAAATTTCTGTTAGAAGTCTACTTTAAAAATACTTTTGATTTAGTAATTTTGGTGGTATGTAAATTTTAATTGTGATTAGTGTGTTAATTGGCTTCTTAGAATTGAAAAGTTGATTCAAGCAGGTGCAGTGTACAATGCAGGTGTTATTGTGAAAGAATTATCTTGAAAAATGTATAAAAGATATTAAAAAAAAAAATCATCATGTCTTTTATCTATCTATTTATCATTTTTTGGCTCTTAATTTGTGCAATTAAAAAGCACACCTGCAAAAAAATATTACCTGTTAATTAACAACTTTGAATTTAAAAATTTTAAGAAATAATTTAGTGTCTTTTTGGTAATCACTTAACAAACTCTAAGTAATTTGTTTTAATGAAACCTTAAATAAATACAAACTTCTAAGTTACCTTAACAATGATTTTTGTCCTTGTTTGTTTATATTAGGTACTTGACTTGTGTGCCAGATACAGTCATGAAAGTGGAGGAATCTTTCATGTGAAATAATTTTAGTGCAACTTATTTATTTTTACACTATTTACATTTAAGGCTATTGTCCTTATCTTTGTTGCCATATTTATTTATTTTTCTAAATCAAATTTGGATTCCTAGCATCAATAATATAAATTCTTTGTCTGAGGTGGCCAGAGAAGAAATAAACCATTACATTTATTAAAAATGGATTTTTTTTTTTTTTTTAATGTCTTCCATTAAAATTTCTCATGTTTGACACTTTCAAATTTTCATGTCAATGCTGTTATTTGTTTTTATATGTAATACATTTTTAAAATTCAGTTGGTTAAAATCAAAACAAATCTAAATTTACAAGTTTTCTGAAATTATTAATTCTTTGGTGAGCATAAAAGTAAATTATCAATTTTGAAAATAGTTTTAATACAGACCAAAAGTTTGGCCCCCTTGACTTTTTAGTTTTTTTTTTTTTTTTTTTTTTTTGTCCTTTTCCAAAAATAATTCCTGTTTGTTATCACAGTGATAAACTCTTTTTACTCCTTTTTTGAATATAAAAATGATGGAATTTAAATCCTTATAACTGGATGAAGCATTGTTTTTTAACAAGACCAAATTTCTGAATACAAATCCAATACACTTAAGAGATTGTGAAATCTTAAGATGAAATAAATGACTGATTTTTGCATATGTAAAAAAAAACAAAACAAAACTAATTTATCTCAATTTGATTGTTTAAGGAGGCAATAGGATTTGTGGAGTAAGGTTTTCATGAAAAACTTAAGTGGCTGCTTTTCTCGTTGATTTTTGATAAGGGCAGTTTGGCACTAAGCATGTTCATTTTGGTTTCTTAAAAATAAATCATGATACACAGATCATCAAAGAAAAGTTGTCAGGTTATTCTTTGTATATACAACCATCATAGGAATTGGATTTCATTTTTACAGAACACTTTTTCTATCCAATAACGAAAGGTAACTTGGGTACAAGGCAACCCAAACATATTTCTTAAGCAGTTATGGCTATTAATTGGAACAAAACTCTTTTCTTTTTCACAATAAAGAATAAATGTTACAAGAATTACTAACCAAATCTCTTGTAATTGTGTAAAGATTCTTTTTGAAAGTAAGAAACGGGGGTGGGAGTGTCTTTCAAATGTTTTTGTAATATTTTGTAAATATTTTATTTCTAAATCTTTTGAAGCATTAAAAATAATGTTATTTCAACATAAATGTTTTGTTTTGGAACCTTTATCAGAACATATCCACTTTCCAAAAACCATTATTAACTTTCATGTAATTATAAAAGCAGCTATTAGAGAACATTTATAAATAATTTAGTTTTCCAGACACCACATTGTGTGAATTTGTATATTGTATCTACATTTTTCTCCAGGAATGTAAGCTATTAATGATTGGTCAAATCATTAGTGAAGAATGTTAAAAATGTCTGCTTGTCTACATCTTTATTTGCACTTTTCCATTTAATTTTTTTCTACTTCATTTGTTTTTCTTTATTAAATTTATTTCCAAAGCAAAATTCACATTTTTAAAAGTTAAGAAAAGCAGAGATGTATATGTATTTGCTTCTCTGCTTGTTTGTATCTACCAGCCTTTCATATTTCTGATAAAGTATTTGTTAGTTTTGTTTTATTTTTTTTCCAAACATATTTCGCAGACCTACTGCCTCTGGATGTCTGATTGATTTTCTAATATATAAAGCTGATCCAATCAAGTTAAAAAGCAAGGATAAAAGCTCGAGAAAAAAAAAAGAAACCAAAACACGTGTTCGAATTGAGCAAAAATAACCATCTTATGGAGATACTGAATAACTGTGTATATTCACATTGGGGGGTGGGGAAACAGTTATATGTAAAATATTTCACAT
>OZ010597.1:3050717-3140717 GCA_963932145.1 Acanthosepion lycidas
TTTTTTATTCTTTATTTTTTTTATTTGGTGTGTAACTTTTAATTTGCTTCCATATTTTTTTCTATAACTGAAGTTAAAATGTTTCCTTAGATTTATTTTATGTACATTTACATGGATCTAAAAAGTAAACCATTAGCTGAAGGATATTTTCTCTTGAATTGGATTAAAGGAGAAGAATTATCTTGGTTTTCTCTGCTCTTCAAGGCCCACGTTAGGCATTAGTATATCTCTGTGTTATGATGTCACATTAATGTGACAGAACGAAGGACATGAATAACTTGAAGAAGTTAATTCCAAAAGTGAAGTCTGCCTTGAAAACATTTTATGCATAACTCTGGAATATACAAATGTGAGATAATTGTCCCACACAGAGGAATTAAAAACATACATGAAAAAAGCAGTTGGTATAACCCAGGCTAAATAATAGGAGGTCTTATTTATAATGTCCCTAGGAGCGACACACAGCCAACCTTGGTGATATGTTTTGCCTTCTTTAGGGTACATGGAATTTGCTTGTTTACCAAACCATCACTGCCTTTTATATCTGTCTCTCTGGAAGTCTAAGCAAGAACTGGTCCTTACTGTGATTGTCATGAGCAAAATACGCGACATCATGCCCGAAAACGCCCATGCATTGCATGTGTATGGTGTGTTGACGTTTACAGTGTGTTCCTCCCATGTTTCGGTAGATCCCAGTAATTACACTGCTCACTCTAGTGGTAGGTATGAAGTTAACGTCCAGCTTCCAGACAAAAATAAACAGTCGTAACTTAATACGAAACTCTATAACAGTGCACGTCACCACGGTCCCAGTTGCACTGCCAGCCAATGTCACAGACGGTTTTTATTGACCAAAAACACGGCCAACTCACCAATCATCGCCATTGGCCTCGTTCTCAATCAGAGTCCCCAGCTTGACCAATCAGCATGCAGACTGTCACCAGACAAATCGTGCCAAGCAGCATAAAATAAACAAATATTGGAGAATGTACTTTTCTTGGACCAAACTTGCGATAGGAAAGGATTTAACTGATGAAATGATGAACTGCCTAGCTTTGTTTTATGCACACATCCATCATAAAACAGCACCCCGACAAGCAAAACATCTTGGATGCTTCCAATCCAGTAAGTGTGAATATTTATCATCACATAGTGTCGCAGAGCAGTTGGAGGAAGGGAGAATTGGCTGAGTGCACCTATGCATATGTAAAACTCTCCCACTCGACCAATTGGCTGCTTCATCATGGTCTATAAAATGAGTGTGTCTGAAGGCTTTGGCAGTGGGAGCCGACAAGAGACAGCGAGAGATTAATACCCTGTTCCAGCTGGTCCTTTTTGGCATGTCGGCTACACTTACATAAGTTTTGTTTGTGATCTAACCACTTTTTTTTTTTTTTTTTTTTTTTTTTTTTATCATTTCACCCAAGCAAGGCAATAAAGTCACATAGGGGTCACTGAATGTGAAAGAATATGAGAAAAAGAGAGAGAACAATAAAAGAACAGGAATTAAGAAGACAAAAGATAACGATTGACATTGTATTTACAAATGGTTGGAACCCCCCCCCCCCCAATCTGACTCATAACACTATAAAAGTGTAAAAATAGGTTTTAATATAGCAATAATTTTTGTAAAAAAAAAAAAAAAAAATTATTACTAGCAATGAATTTTTTAGGGTAAAATTATTACCAGCAAAACATTTTTGAAGGAAAAATATTACCAGCAATATATTTTTAGAAAAATTATTACCAAAAATTATTATCTTGTTAGCATTAAATAAACTCATTGAGGATAATTAGACTGGGAAGCAAACCAGACTAAAATCATGGTGCTGCTTCATCTCAATCATCCTTTTTCCATACCCCCCCCCTCTTTGCAGTACTGAAAGACCTCTTAACAGTGAATTACTTTTAGGGTGGGCTTTTTCTGATTTGCAATGTTTGAATGGAGCATGAGGGCATCTCCAACTGTTGTGTGCCTTCTCTTGTGCACCCACTTATTCATGTGCATCTGTAATTCTGTTATTATATAGACTTCTATCTGGGGAAACAGACAAAATTAATCAACGTCTGAAAGAAAGAACCTTTTGTAACAAAACCAGATGGCCAGCCACAAAGTGTTTTTCAGTTTTGGCTTTGATTTTTAAGTTAATTACATTGAAATCAATGCAAATACGATGAATAGGTTTCTAAATAAACAAACCCTAATGTAACCAAAAACCTGTGGACTTTGGCAAACTCATTAGTCCTGTCATGTCATGCCAAGTTCCTTGGGATTATGGAATTGGGCCAGTGGTGTCAGTCATTATTGAATCTTACTAAATCTAGAATAACCACACTCCCATATTTTTTTCCTTGTAATATCTCTACTCTTTTGCTCAGAATGATCAGATCACTCCATGTACCGGAATGACTCAACTGGGGCTACTGCCCTGTTTCGGCTGAAGCTGAGATGCCAGGTTAGGACCAATAACATTGCAGATTCTTTCGATTTTATCAATCTCTAACCTCTAAAAACCTATTATAGTCACTCGTGTCTTAAGTAACACTCACAGCCCCTCCTATGTTAGTAAATTTATCCTGTAAAAAGGGAAATAACAATCTTCTAAAGACTATCGGCTATTATTCAGACCACCTCAGGCATATATTGCTGCTGGTATTCTTCATAAGACAATACACAAGAAAATTTTGGGCTACACTGGATTTGGAGTCATCCCTCAAAACTCCACCACACACACACACACACACACACACACACACACACACACACGCACACACGCACACACACACACAATTTGGAACCCTCTCAAAAAATATTTGCAAATATTTTTATATTCTCATTTTGCGATGTCTTTTTTATTTCTTTTAGTCTTTTTATTTTTTTTATTATTTGTATCATTTTTTTTTTTTTTTTTTTTTTTTTTAAATTTATTTATTTTTTTTTTTTTAAATTTATTTTTTTTTTATTTTCTTTCTCAGCTGGATATGAAGTGCTTTTTTATGATGGCTTTAAGAAATTGGTTCAACCTTCAAATATCCAAACACTACCTCCAGATTTCAAGGTGAGGGTTGCAAAACTTCATCAGATGGACATCACTTGTTGTCCCTGTTGTCTTTATGAATATGAATTAAAGAAAAGTATCAAATTTGATTTCAAAATAAATTTTACAGTCTTTCCTTTGAAAAGAAATTAATTACCAACTCTACATATGCCTTCCCCCCCCGGAGATGCCATAAACCAAAATATTCCTACCATCAGAATTCCTATTAAAAAGGCTTTTCTGTTTATAAATGCTTGTTCAGTTTAACTACCCTTGTCCATATTTTGTAGAGCATGAAATATTCAGGGAATTTTTTTGTTAACTCAACATGAAGATCAAAGTTCAATTCTTTTGATCAATAAGTCATTGTTAGGTAATGGTGAAATGCATTAATAACATTTCTGAAACTGGTTGTGTTGGTTAGCTTTAGGATTAAAACAAATCCAGATTGTAAAGATTAAGCTCCCTTCTCTGTTGTTATTATTATTATTATTCACTAGATGTGGTTTGCACAATGTGACCCCAACCTAGCAAGCGCACAGCATGTATCTCTGACTGAAATTACTACTAACCTATAATTATTGAGAAGGGACCTGTTAGTGATGTTCAGTATTTCGCTAATTGACAACTCTACGTAATACAAAGAATTGAGTATTATCATTATTATTATTATTTCTTATTGATCAGAAAGCAGAGAAATGTCCTGGGTATGATGATAAACTACATCTGGCAGCAAGGCCTCTGATTAGGAGGTTTTGAGGAGTGTGGAACCACCTATTAATTGCTGTTGTTCCCAGGTCTATTCTGGCCCAGGGTGGTAGCTCCTGTTAGGGTCCCAGCTATGGGAAAATAGTTAACCCCCAAACTGGGGTCAAAACACTATGGAAGTATAAAAACATATTTTTATAGTAAAAATATCAGCAATACACTTGATTCTTGACAAAAACCCTCTTTACAAAAATATGTCACTGAAACCTGATCTATAAACTGATAATGCAAATACATATTCTATTCATACAAACCTATCCTAAACATCTTGTCGGCACTAAAATAGCCCATTGAGGTTGATGTGTCGTAAAACAAGCCAAACCAAAGCAGAGAAAATGTACTTGTCAAAATCAATCAGAAAGGGATTTAAAATTTTACAAAGATGTTTTGAGACAAATAGATTCAGAAATTCTTTAACAAATATCTTTTTGTAAAATACATTACAAGAAAAGTGCAATGGCCTGTAAAAATATATTTGTATAATAATTAAAAAATATGTTGTTTATTTGAGTCTCGTCAGGTAAAGAACCAGGGCTAAAGATTTTGAAGCTTTCTTAAACAAGTATTTTTTCATATTCTCTGAAAAAAAAAAACAAACATGAAAATGTAGCAGGAACACAAGACGTATGTTAGTTACTTGTCAGTGGCCAAAATTTGAAAGAATAGGTGTGTGTAGTGTAAGTTTGGATCCAATCAAGATGGATAAACACAGGTAGATTTTGTCAGGTAACCACTAGCAATAAAGATCAGATGTAGAAGAGTAAATAAAGAGAGAGAGAGAGAGTGAGTGATAAAGAGAGATGACAGTGAAATGCAATAACATTTTTCATCAGATTGTTTATTCGTGGAGATTTGCTTTTGATCTCATGTTACTTGTAACAGGTATGGAATAAATATGATTCTTGAAATGAAACTTGAATATTATCAAAAATATTATTTCTATCATTATTTACTCATTATTTTATTCCTAAATTATTTTTTGTTATATTCTGTGCTAAGGGAATAAATACTTAACACCAGGTGGATACTAGAAGAAAGGTTTATTGTACACCACAAGTACGATATGAAATCCGGTACAGTTATACACACAGGTCAATCTAGTAGTGAGTGCCACTAATTGGAAGTTCAGACATGCTTGTGTCTTCTTACTCTCACTCTTCAAGTCTCTTGTAGACAGTTGACTTTATAGGTACTTACTACCTATAGTGTAATCATTCATGGGAGTGACTGGTTATTCCATTACATCATTTTTATACTTGAGTATTTCTGTAAAAGTTGAAATTGCTTTCCTATTGATTTTTACCAGAACATTTTTCTTTGCCTATCAACAAGCAATAATAATTGACTATAGGTATACTTGGGGGAATAGGGTCATTATTGGATGTCACTACCAAGACACTTAAATATTTTCTCAATAATTGTAAATTAGTAATAATTTAAGACAAACATATTTGCCCCCATTCACAGGCATAGGCCGTGTTTGGCCTTTATTTGAGATAGCCTTGGGTTTGTGCCATTCATGCAGATATGTGAATTTGCACCAAATACTGGGTTCATTTAATTGCTGATGCTGGCGGGGTTGTATGCATGATGCTGATTTAAAGGAGAAAAATTTGCAACTATATTTGTTGTGTTAGAATATTGAAATACTGGATAATGGCATTTAGCTATTTGTTAATTGTCTTTACATGTCTATTAATTATAATATTTGGTTGTATATAAAACTTTTTGTTTTTCTTTTACTCTATAATCTTCCTGAAAAAGATCCTCTTGATTTTTACCTGTAAAGTTTAAGATATCTTGTAAGCTTGTTGACTACCAGTACTTTTACCAGAGCTCAACTTCATATTTGTAATGTTAAATGTAAGGAAGTGGGGGGGGGGGCTTATTTGATGCCATCACATATGGTAAATTTTATGGTTTGTGACTTCCAATTTTTTTTTTTTTTTTTTTTTTTTTTACATGAAAATGTCTACATGCTGTGATATTGAAAGAAAATCAGTGTCACTTAGTCAAGTTGTGAAAAAAATTCATAGCTTGTAACTTTAGTAGTATTTACCATAAATTATAACTAGCTTTATTGATAAGTTTTTTTTGTTTTTTTTTCTACATTTTACATCCACGTCCTGGGTAAGATGATAAACTACGTCCAACAGCAAGGCCTCTGATCAGGAGGTTTTGAGGACCATGGAACTGCAGGTGTTTCCAAGTCTACCCTGACTCATGGTGGTAGCACCTGTTAGGGTCCCAGCTATGGGTGAATAGTTATACTTGTATAAAAATAGGTTTTAATACCAGAAATACTTTGTAATAAAAAAAAAAAATTACTACCTGCAATAATTTTTGAAGGAAGAATTATTATCAGCAATACTTTAAAAAATAAAAATACCAGCAATACAAACAGTTATACATTCTTTCAAGAAAAAAATATTCCCAGAAATAGGTTTTTGAAGAAAAACATTACCAGTAATAAAAATTTTATTGGCATTAAATAAGCCATTGTGGTTGATATGCCATAAAACAAAAACCAAACCAAACCATTTTACAACCAATTTAAGGTTTTGAATATTCTTGATAAAAACTGAGATGTTTTATTGCATTTTTAGAAAATGGATCCAATTCCAAACCAGCCTGCAATTGGTGGAAGCAATACTGAAGAGAGTTTGTCTGCTTCCAGTTCAACAACTTCAGTGGCTGCCATGACAACGATGATGTCAGCAACAATAACCACAACAACAACAACTCTAACAGCTGCTACAACCACGACGACAACAACTACCACTACCACCATGGCCACAGTGCCACCTTCCCTTGTACAGAGTGTCAGCAAGGAGGCTCCCACACAGGCAAAACAACCCAAAAAAAATAAAACCATAGTGAAAGAAACTCCAGCAATAGGTAAGAATTTGGATGAGAATTTATTGTGTATAATTTCTGAAAATAAATTGTCTAATTAAGTGGATGAATTAAGAACAGTAACTTATTTAAAAAAAAAAAAAAAAAAAAAAAAATTAGTCTTTGGGGAAAAGGGTCGAGGTTAGTTTGAGGATATTTTCCAAGAGGTTTGGTGGGTTTCTTGAAACAAACTCACAATTTCTAGAGATGATAGTTTTAGGCTAACAGCTTCTATTATTAATTTTACTTTTTTAAGCCCAACATTTTCTGTAAGCTTCTCTTAGTAATTGGTAGCTGTTGGAAGTCTTAATCTTTCAACTGAATAAAGCTTGTTAACTAATCAAAATGTGTTCAAGACAAAAATGAAGAAAAATGCAATAAAATTTTATCTCCTTTCAAGACTTTGAGATGATTTTATTTAGTGGATCAATTGTTGAGAAAAAAGAAAAAATCTCAATGTAATTTATAATCTTTATCACAACTAAGTGAATCCAACTCTACATAAAATATCTGTATAATTGGCTAGGAAATATCAAAATTTTAATTAAAAACAAATTACTCGCAATGCATTTTGTGATTCTCATCCAAGTTTCACTGCACAAATCACATACTGGATTATTGATCTATTTTATATTTGTTTTATTTTTTTTTTTTTTTTTACCCATATTTGGAGATATTTTTGAGCCACCCTGAGCCAATCCACCATACTGGGCAAATATAGAAAGAGATTGTCAAACAAGTTGACATATAAAATGGCTAATTGTGCCTGTGTAAATATGTGTAAACAATATTTGGCATGGCATTAATGTTTCCCTTCAATTAGCCAACATTTTCTCTTTATTTTTTTGTTTCTTTATTTTCAGAAATAAAGAAAAAAAGATTATACACTTGAGGAAGAACGGAATTAATAGTCATCTGAATAACTGTTGGAACAAAAATTATGCTTTCGACAAGGTGTTAAAAAAAGAAAATAAGGTTTAGAATGAGATAAGGATTTGGGGAAAATTAGAAAA
Source organism: Acanthosepion lycidas (assembly GCA_963932145.1). Lineage (NCBI taxonomy): Eukaryota > Metazoa > Mollusca > Cephalopoda > Sepiida > Sepiidae > Acanthosepion > Acanthosepion lycidas. The sequence goes on from OZ010597.1 coordinate 3,058,432, forward strand.
TTTCTGGATAAAATGCAAAAGTATTTGCTTTTGATGGGTTGCTCCATGAATTTGGCTTGACACGAATTATCAAGTTACCTTCTCAGGTTCCTTGGGACAATGGAGTTTACTTGGCAATAGTCCTCTTCTTTTCATGCAATTCCTGATTGGCATATTAAACGAAGTAAATTCATGCCTTTGCCAAGGGTGTTAGTGTGTAGGGAATACCAACTACATTCTCTATATTTCTGAGATGAGGTATTATGTACACTATTTACATTATTATGGCACGTGGAACTAGAACAGTCTACCCCAGTGAGCGAAATAAAGGGTTCAGTTCAACATTCCAACCACCTGAAGAAGGCCGGAGCATACAATGGCTGAAATGTTGTAATAAATATGGCGACAAAGATGAGGACAATAGTCCGAATAATGTAAATAGTGTACATTAGTCAGACTTTGAACTTTTACTTTTTGTGCAATGATGGTGGAATAAAGCTGGTTGTTGGGAAATTGATTGCCTGAATGGTTGCTGAAGTTAATGTGGTTTATTTTATTTTATTTTTTTTCAGACTCCAAATTATCAGGTGTGGTTCGGGAGCGTCGAGCCTCCTCTGCGTCATCTACATCAAGCTCGGGAACTGTCTCTGTGGACAGTACAGAGAAATTGAAAGGTGAGATGTTCCTCCTCAATTTTGTTTTTTACCAGTTTTTAGCCAAATAGACATCATTAACTGCTGTGAATCAATTTTATTTTTACAGATCTAATTTTAATATAACATGAATGAAAGAAACTAACACAGGTGGCAAATTTTATTTTCTCTCTCATTAATTAAAATGTTCCTCCTTTTTTGTCAATTGATTCTTCTCTTTCCTCTTTTTGAAAATCAAATCAAATATATATTAAATTTTTTTTTCTAAACACTCAAAAAATGTCCATCATGTAAATAATGGAAAAGCTTAAATTCATAGTAAGGTTAACTCTTTCTCAACTTACTCTTAATTGTAGTTTTTATTGACTGGTAAAATCTACACCACTTACAGTATCATAACTTGTTTATGTTGGTTTTTCAATAAGAAATAATTTCATGCCCAAATCTAATGATAATAATCAATCTAAACTTTGGGATGATGGTTCCTCTTCATTGTTTATTCTGCTAAAAGACAAAAGTTATGTTCCCCAAAATAAAACAATATGAAATCTTCAATGAAAGTAAACCCTGGTGTTTTGCAATTGAACCTCAGTTTACTAAGCATTCTTTGACTTCTATGCAAACTAGTTTTATATTTTCTATCTTTTGGCCATGTTATTTTCTTCCGTTTGTTTAGATTTGAAGTTTCATTTCAAGTTGACAATGGAAGCTTTTGGCTTATGATTGAAGTTTTTGTTTATTTCTAAGTCTATGTTGTGTACAAATTGCAGTCTATCTAAATAACATATAACTTACGAATGCTTTTATGGGAATGTTTCCAAAGACGCAATTAAATTTAATAATGAATGCTGTTCTTTTATTATTGTCCTTTTGCCTCGATAACATTTTCTCTCTGTAACCTCTTACATCTTTAGTGGCTTTATCACCTTTGTTGTGATGAAAACATTAAAAAAATCAAACATTGTTAATGTAACTGTGCTAACAAAATAAAATGAAATTCTTCAACACAGGAATTTCAGATGTGATTTTGATTTGTACAAAGTTTAATGCAGTGGCTAAAAATGTTTTGATTTGAGTTGTTAAATAAGTTGATCTTTTGAAATTAGTGAAATGTCATAAAAATGCTTTATTAAAGGTTTTATTTGTAATTAACAGCTGGAGAAGACTAAAAATGGTGGTGACTTTTGATGAAGCAAAAGAAATCTTGTGCCAAATCAAAAATAATGAAAGCTGATTTGTTTTGGCTGCTGGAATGTTTCTTTTGCAATTTGGGTTCTTGAGGGGAGAAAAAAAAAAGACATTATCAAATTGTCTTTAAGAAAAATGCATGTTTATAGATTCACAAGGGTCTTTCATCCATAAAGAAATACTTTGAATATTGAACAATTTGTTAGAAAAATGAAACAAACATTTAAAAAGAAACGGTTGATCAGATTCTTTGTTAGAGCCTTTTCTTCTATGTTTTTTACCTGTTTAAGGACTTTACTGTTATTCTGTTGATAATTTGGTACTTTTATCCATTTTCATTGTCTGTTGATGTATAAGAGAGCATGTGCCTATCCTTTTATCTTGTTTTCCTGCCTTTCAGAGGTGACAAAAACATAGTCTTTTTTTGTCTCATTTCAATATTCTCAGTTAATAGTAATGGCACACGTTGAATGCGGATAGAAATGAGGTTTATTAGTAGGCATTTTGTTGTACGGGTGAGAATTCTGTTAATTGCTTATTTGCGTCATCTCGGATAGCTGATATTGGTTATCCATCTATGGAGAGTTCAAAGCCACACTTTGGTACAGTGTCTAACCTGTCAGTCTTTCCCTCTAAAAAGAGAACTACAGCAATGTAAATGAAGTTGCAGCAACTGTAAGATATTTAGAAGTAGATATGTTTTCTCAGAGATTATCAATAAGTTTTATACAAATCTGGATTCACTCTTGAGCAAGGCATGAATCCAATGAACCTTCCTCTGGTAATACTAAAAAGATGCAACTGTAAAAAAAAGAACTTAAGTCTTGGAGAATCTTGTAATTAAGACAAAGCAAAAATAATTGATTGGCACTGACAATGTAAGTAAGTTTAATTATTTATTGCTGCTCCTGTCTGGACCATTTAAGATTGTTATAGGAGAGTGGTTTGTTTAAAGCAGTGGTTCTCAAATGTTGCTACGTGCCTCATAGGTGCAGTGGAGGAGGATAGCAGGTGAGGCAAAATGATTGAAAGACAATTATGTTTAGAAACAGTTTCAAAAAATTCATATGTCAAAAATGAATAAAAATTTAAAATATTATTATGGATTACTTGCAGTTATGAGTCTCAGTATAAATAGTTATAAATAATTATTGACTGATTTTATCGTTGTGATATGTTTGCATTATGTCAAGTATTAAAAATATATTAACTAGGCTCTACAAATGGGAGGAGAGAGTTATCAATTATCATATTTTGACTTCGAATCTGTAGTTATCTCCCTTTAAGCCTCTCTGTTTTTTTTTGTTTTTTGTTTTTTGTTTTTTTTTGTTTTTTGTTTTTTTTTTGTACTTTTTATCATGTAAAATTTGGTGAGGTATGAGCAAATTTTTATTCTAAAAATGTGTCCCAGAGAAAGAAAGGTTTGGGAACCACTGGTTTAAAGTGTTGCTTATCCACTCTCTTAACTGTCAACATCATAATGTGTCTGGGATAAAATATGTCATTTGCTGATTGGGTAGATCACAAAAACAAAGGAATTTCTTTTCCCCAAGAGTATGAAATTGAACACCAGCACATTTGGCAAGACATAAATAAGTCAGTATGTCATGAAACAAGGTTTGTAATCTGAACTTTAAATCTGTATTTAAAATCTAGAAAAGAATCATCCCAGTGAGTTTTTTTTTTTTTTTTTTTTTTTTTTTAGAAATCTCATTTGGCACTTGATAACCATTTATATATATTAGGTTGGTGCAAAAATAAAAACATAATAATGTTGTTTTTTGACGTATTTTTTAACGTCAAAAAACAACATTATTACCTCATTATTTTTGCACCAACCTTATATATATATATATATATATAAAATCAGTGTGCAATAAAGGTACATTCATAATCATTTGATGATTGTGTGATCATGATGATGGCTTTGGTGTTGTTTCTTTCATCTGCAGCCCCATCAGCAAAGACTACTACTACCACCACCACCACCACGACTTCAAAAGAACCCAAGGAAAGTAAAGAGCACAAAGACTTCCCCAAAGCTAGTGAGCCCAAAGAGGAAAGTGCTACAAAACCTGTCCCTAAACCCCAAGGAAGTACTTCTGGTATTCCATCCATTCCTTCCTTCCTGTTTACCCCGCCTGTATTATTTTTTCTTTCTTTTTAATTTTATTTGTACCAGAAATTTTGGTGTCTAACTGTAAAACTATTTTATTCCTTTCAGCTGTATCATGTTTTTATTATATATATATATATATATATATATATATATATATATATATATATATAGCTCCTTTAAAGATTAGGAGATCAGTTGATTTCGCTACCTTGGTTTCAACTTTATAGTATCCTCATACAATATTTATCAATTGCACTAGTAATTTAGCAACAATAATAGACAGACAAAAAGCCAGAAATTTCAAAACTAATGTAAAAAAAATATGTTGGTGCAAAAATAATATCGTTTTTTTTTTTTTACGTTAAAAAATACGTCAAAAAAAACGATATTATTTTTGCACCAACCTAATAGTTAACACTGCTAATTTATGCAACTATAGAAATAAGAATAAATGTTTATTAGATGGAGCTTGTAAAACTGGAGCAATAATCTAAATAAACAGAAGTTATAGATATTAAAGGTCAGAATAAAACATATATAGGATGTACTGAAGGTACTTTCAAACGAAGATGGTACAATCATAGGTTATCATTCAAGTTAATAAGTCTCAGGAACTCTACCAAACTAGCTGACCATGTGTAAAATTTAAAAGAAGAAAACTGCAGGGATCTGATTGTAAGATGAAAAATTTGAAAAAAAGGCAATTCCTTACAACAATAAAATTTGCGACCTCTGCCAACAGGAAAAATTAGCAGTAATGACATTTCCAAATGCAAAAAACCTTTTTTAACCAGAGATCTGAAGTCATGAGCCATTGCATTAATAGAAAAAATATTCCTCTTAATCTCATATGGGGCTGGGTAAAAAAGTATGTACATTTCAGTTACCCCCCCCCCCCAAATCAATACCCTTGCGTTTCTCCTCCTTCCCCTTCTTCTCTTTCCTTCTTTGTATTATCCTCCTAACTTTCTATCACAACCAACACTCTGTGTTTGTTTATTTATTTAAAAAAAAATATCGCATTCATTGTTTTTTTTTTTGTTTTTTTTAAATAAAGCGTTGGAAGGTCAACCAGAGTCACCAGAGGATACCATAAAGTTGAAACCAAAGTAGCGAAGTCAAGTGATTTCTTAATTTTTAAAGTTAAAAGCTTTACATGTTATTTTTTATTTTTTACACTGTTTAATACTACTGTTGCCTGGTCCAATTCAACCCATGGGTTTCTAAAGTCTCTGCTTTCATAATTATCATTTGCTCTGTTCTTACATTGAGCTCTCTCTGGATCTATGTCCTCTTTAGAATTATCCAAAATTATCATCTATATATGAGCCCTAGAAATTGTCCTTCTTTATAAAGCAGAGATGGAAAAGATGATTTGGTATATAAAGTATATCTCTGGTATGGAATATAATTTGGTAGCTTTGTTGGGGTCACTTGAGACAAGTACTGATGTTTATAACCGGAAAAGCTTAAACATAGAAATCTCAGAATTCAATATCTCATTGCTTAAAATTAAATTGCTAATTTTATTTAAACAAAATATAGAAAAGAAAATGAATTTCCAAAATTCATCCAGAATATTTCTTTGCAGCATATATTCATATATTATTTTGTTAGCATTATGGAGGGTCAAAGAGGAACCTACTTTTCTGGCATAAGTTCCAAATAGAAAAACAGCCATTAGCATTGACAGACCAGTTGTACCAGTACCAATAAAGTATGGATTTTTTTTTATTTGTTTAGAGAAGAAAGAATTTGGAAGCAAGTACATGCATTAAAAAAAATCAGTTGTATTACATGAATTACAGTGAATGAGTTGGTCTGATTTCTTTGAAAGTTAATTATAACCTTTCTTAATGTTATAATAAATATCAGCTCACATGTTGCAAACTGGAGATTAATTGATGTTTGTAACTTTGTCTCAACAATGTAAGCTTTGTTATGCATTTAAAAGAAAATCATTTAAACTTAGACTTTTTAATAAAAGTAATTAACTTTCAACTAATATTCAGAGCTGTATTAAACTATTTTTTTATTTTTATTTTTATTTAACATTCTGTACAGATTACTGGAGTCCAATAGTGCAAGAAGAAAGTAAATTCCTGCGTTTTACTAACAGATTAAAATAAGGAGTTACAAAAAAGGTTCTGTTTACTAAGTTTAGTTCCATAATTGGATTTAAAAATTTTTGGATCATGAAATGAAAATAAGTTCAAGGAACTTGATAGACATAGATTTTTTTCAATTGACTTTAGACAGGACATTTTCAGGTTTTGAAATAATTTATTTTCCTTGTTGACTGGGTTTTGTATTTTGAAGCTGATTCTTATTTTTTGTGATAAAGCTTTGATTTTGTTTATCTTTATTTTGCTCTATCCCAGCATGCCATTTTTAGCATGGTTGTTGACGGTCATTATATCTCTCTTGGAAAATAAATGTTTATTATTTGTTCCAGTTTGATGTCTGCTGTAAATGCTGAATAAAAAGAAATTTTAATTTATTATAGTTAAATGAAAGGAAATTAATCTCTTTCAGGTATGGGTTGTGTCTGTAGTTGAACACAGCAAGAATTATGCCTTTTGTATTGACACAAAGGAAATTAGTGTTTTATAAGTTCTGCCTTATTAGACAAGGATTCGTTTAGACTTTGCATCTTCATTTTGATTGTTTTTATCATTTTGGTCATTGTACTATTGTGACTTTCTCACATGAGAACATTAACACCCTTTGCACAACACATTCCTGAAGAAGATTTGGAGAGTATAGTTGTTGAAATGTCATGGCGGGGTGGGGAACAAAAAAGCAAAAATAACATTGCAAAGACAAGGATGTAAGTTTGAAAGAAGTATTTTGTCATAAGGTTTTTTCCAAAAATTCAGACAAAAATTGCATGATGTCATTATGGATTATATTCAAATTCCTTTTTATTCTTAAATATAATTTAATATCTATTTAGAACATTCTTTTTCATATTTCAATTTTATATTTTGTAAATTGCTCAAATTTATTTTTATGTTATTGGTTTAGGTAATTTTTATTGCCATTGAGTTTGTTTATAATGTTATAAAATGTTTATAGAAGTGCCAAAAAATTAGTGAACAATAAATTGGATGGCTTGAAGTGAGCTTAGCTTGGATGTGTGATTTAATAGTTAAAGAAGTAGTATAGCTGTGACAATTGAGGGATGATGAGGACAGGATTTAATGTCATTTGATGGTAGAATGATTGTTAGCACCTTAAAAGATGAGGCTTTTTTATCTTTGAGGTGACAATCAAGGAGAGCGAGGTATATATGAATTCCAGACAGATATCAGTGTCATGTAAAAACTATGGATACTCACAGTTGATGTAAAAAAAATGGGATAACTGACAAGAATGGTAATCACCTAACAAAGGGAAATATTTTGTTAAATCGTAACCAAATTCAATATTTGCATTGTTCAACACATCATTTAGCATCAGTGCCAAGTGTAACCCTATTTCCAAGCAGTTTCATAGTCATTGATCAATAAGGGTATCATTTAGACATCATGACCATATAAAACCACCATTGGTCCATGGAAGACTGGTAGTATGTAGCCTGTTTAGAGGAGGTTGTATATTCAGCTCTTTCAGGTTAGCAGCAGAATTGGTGTAGAACAGAGACTGCATGAGGTGTCAGCAGGGCATTGTGCAAACTGGTGGTGGTAGCTCTGAAATGGAGTAGTGTGTGACTTCTGGTAGTTAACAAGGACCACAAACATGTGCAGGGGACACAAAACCAGTTCCAGGAACACTTGACTGACTTTTTAGATATTACATTAGTCTCGGCACTCACCAGATTTAGACTCCGTTGAGCATGTATGGGATATAATCCAGACCTTTGTAAATTCCATGTAGCCGTAACCAACAAACACAGCTGTTGTGGACAGACCTGCGATAGATCCACATGTATTTGGAGACTTCATGTCAGGTATTCAGTTGAAGAAATGTGTAATATGTTTTGAAGTAACTCTAATGTTTTGTCGTTTTATATAGGATACTGAAAATTTTCATTATTTTTCTTTTTCTAATGTTTCTTTTTTTATTTTTTTGATGTCAGAAAAGAAAAGAGATTCTTCTATGACAGAAAGTTCTAAAAAAGAGGGAAAGAAGAAAGAAAAGTCAAATGTGTTTCCAAACAAACGGCGACAAAGGCTGATTGTAGCTGGTGCCTTTCTTGCCAAGCGGGATATCAAGAAGAAATCCCCACCTGTGTCGACTTCCAAACAATCCCTGACAAAATTCAAAGCACCAACGGGGAAATCAAAGCTTTTAGCAGAGGTAAGAGTGCTGCACTGTTCTATTTTATACATACACTTTGGACGCCCCCCCCCCTTCCTCCAGTAGTACAATGGCCAGCAGATGAATTTGCTAGTTTATTACTGAGTTGTTGATCTTTATAGAGATCTCCAGTACAAAAAGTAACTGTGTGTGTTACTCAAAATTTAAGCAGTCTATACAAGTCAAACCTAGTAGAGATTGTTACTGCTAGCCTTTAGGAGCCACTATTTTATAGCACATACTCAAAGGAGACGGCTATAGAAATTTAGTGCTTGCATAAGTAATATTTGTTTATCAAATTTCTTGAACTTTTCAGTTGTACATGTGCCTGTTTTAGCAAATAATAGTAAGCTCATCTTGCAAACCAAGTTGCTATCATAGTAAGTTTGGATCACATTGGGCGTTCTGTTACTGTCCTTGTGCCAGACTAAAGCTAATGTTATTAAATAACTTTTTCAGACAAAGCTTGTAGGACTCTTAGCATTTTAGATATTGAAACAAATATGGGAAAATATTAAAAATGACTATTGCTTATTGTATTAAACAAAATCTACATGAAGAAAATGATGATGATACTGAAATATAAATCAATAGATTTAATTATATGTTGACCGTGTGTGTGTGTGTACAATTATGCTTGTCTTTGTAGGACTGCAGCAGTTTGGGATTATAGATGTAAAGATGTACAAAGTGAAGCTCAGACAGAATTGAAACTTGTACAATCTGTTTTGTAAAAGAAATTGCTGCCAAATTTTTGATGGTCTGCAGAAAAATTGGGATATTATTTCAATTGTTATGAAGTTTCAGAGTCAAAAATGACGAGTAATGAAACGTATTATGGATATATGTGTATATGTTCAAGACGTTATGTAATCTTGAAATAAACGCAAGTACACAAATGTGACATCATCCAGCCATAGTATAACCTTGCAAAGTCATGTTTAGTACTTGTTACTGAATAGTTTCTTACCATTACTGTTGATAATTAGTTAGTGGATGATTTACTAGTATAGTTTTTTACAAACATGGCATAGCCATGGAGTAATAGCGGAATCTCCAAGAATCGGCTTACGCACCAGATGCAAATTCATAAGTATCCGTGCTCAAAAACTATTTTTGCAAAATATTTAAAAAACCCCAAAAAACCAACTTTTTAGTGGACTTTTTAGTAAACTTAAAATTTTCAGTTTGTTTTATTTAAATCATTATACTGTATCTTTGTTACTTTTAATGGGTACATTTCATATTAATAAAATGAGTTTTCCAATTATTATTATATAAATATATTTACCCCCTTTTTTTTTTTTTCTAAATTCATGTTAGTGGTCCACCAAATTTAAAATATATTTAGTGGTCCATAAAGTTCAAAAGGTTTGCAACAACTGATTTAGACTATTTTTCTTTGTTCTGTGAAAGGCTGAATAATGGTAGAATTTACTCTTCTGTTTTGAGCTCAACTCATTTGAGTAAGTAGCTGTGTGTGTGTGTTGACTTCCCCTTATAGAACACACTGTTCTAACCAAGAAAGTGTTACTGAATGAGGAATAACCAAAACGGAAGTTGGAAATGAAATGGTAATCTTTATAACATCAACAAAATGTCAGTGGCATGAAGTAGGTAAACCACTGCTAGTGGTGGACTACTTAGATAACATATTATCCCCCCACCCATTTACAATAGAGCAATAATTTTTTGAAAAAAATTATTACCAGCAATACACTTTTGAAGGAAATATATTACCAGAAACAGATTTTTGACAAAACAAAATATTACCAGCAATAAAAATTTTTGTCAGCATTAAATAACCCATTGAGGTTGATATACCCTAAAACAAAATAAACCAAACCATACATATTCTATTCATACAAATCTATCCTAAAAATGTTGTCAGCATTAAATAACTCACTGAGGTTGATATGCTGTTAAACAAAGTAAACCAAACCAAACCCATCTACAATAGTGTCCAGCATATTTATGAGGATTGAGATGTACCAATTATTAGTGTTCATAGGTATATAACACACACACAGAAATGTTTTTCATCCTGATCTGTCATTTTTTATTGCTTTTTCTAATTGTTTATTTTGTGATGCAGAATGAGAAGAAAGAGGAAAAGTCAATTGAAAAGAAGACAACTGCAGAAAAAAGGGCTGCAAGTGATAAGAAATTGTCGTCATCATCATCTCCCTCATCATCGTCATCATCATCACCCTTGTTATCAACATCAGCACCATCAAACACAACGGCAGCATCCCTGACTGCACGGAACACGGTCAAAGATCCAGTTTTGGCCCTCAGCAAAGTGAGATTTGATACTGACCGCCCAGTAAGTGAGATGAAAGAGTTGGAGAAGGCATTGACAATTGGTTTCCTTCCTAACTCTCAACCTGGGATGGCTCCACTCTCCAGCACCGTCACACCATCAGTAGCCACCTTCTGTAAGTTGCCTGCTTCAACAACATCACTGCGTCACAGTCCCATCACAAACACAGGCATTACAAAATTAACAGGCGAGAAGTTTCGCCTCAAGCCAGGTGAGCATTTTGTTCTTTGTATAATGATTGTTATTAGTTCATTTTAGTAAAAAAGAACTTAGTTAATTCTAAGAGATGTTTGTACATTTGCTTGTGAGTTCAATCCCTGGGCCAGGCAGTGTATACTTGGATTTAGTGGAAATGGGGCAAGCATTAAACAGACAGTACTAAATAAGAACCAAACAAGATATTCTAGACATGGTCAGTGGAAGAAGAACAACAAACTACCTCTGTAGATTAAATAAAGGACTCGGTTTGGAATTTCCTGGAGGTTACCTAGATTTACAATCACCTGATGAAGACCAGAGAGCACAGTGGTCAAAACAATGGAGGATAATATTCCACATGTAAATAGTGATGATGTTGCTTGTATATAGCAAAGATTTAATTTAATTTTCCCCGTAATCTAACAGGAGAGAAAATAAGACACACACACACACGCCAATAGATACGTGTACATAAATCTCATATAATTATGTGTATTCCTTTGTTTATTAGTTCGTTAGCATGTATTTCACATCCTGCCAATACCTAAACAAAAATAATGGACTATTCAGTTTTGAGAATAGATGGAAAAAGTTTGGCTTGATTGAGGAAAAGCAAAAAAAAAGAGAGAGAGAAAACAGAGGATACCATTCTCATGTATTTAACATATGCTTCATTGAAATACTACAATTTTGTATTTTCATACAAAATAAATAGATGTTTCATTGAAATGGACAGATGAACACTTTATTTAAGATAATCAATAAGAGGAATTTTTCTCTATGACGACTGTGTAATGAAAGCCTGACATAATGACGTCATCATCATTTCATCATAGTACACATCCTCCTTTTTTTGTATTTCTTTGTTGTTTTCTTTCCCTTTATTTCTCTCTAACGCTCGGGATTTAAAAAAAAAAAAAGAAGCTTTTCTATAAATTTTTGGCTGTGATAGAAACTTGTACTAATAAAATTGTAATGATTAAAGACTGAAAGTAAGTAACATTCATCTTTGAAGTATCTCCACCAAGGTTGGATCAGGATTGATCAACAGTCTGTATTTAAAATGTTTATGTCAGTCTGAAGAAGAGCCATGTGAGTGAAGGAATTTGTTTCAACTAGCTTTCACCATTTAAAAATCAAATAATTAAGTTGAAAAAAAAAAAAACTTTTCATGCTCAGTGTGTGTGTGTGTGTGTGTGTGTGTGTGTACACATAGTGTAGTAGTTATGACCTCTGAAATTGGGAGCTGTGATTGCTGCATTCACTTTCACACAAATACCTTTCTTTCCCCAGTAGAGCAAGACTTGGTTTTTTAGTATATATTAATATATGTTAATTATGTCATGAATAAAACACTAATTTTCCAAGGTTCACAGTTTCTGGATCTCTAAGAATCTACCAACTCTCATAACCCACTCATTTATTTTGATATATTTTTGGAATTTAATATCTCTACCATTTAGTGCCATGTTCACACGATGCTAACTACACCTCGGCATGTATCTTTGACACTTTAATTAATGTCAGTCATTTATGTAATAAAATTCTTCTTGCATCATTCTTTTGTTTCTTTTTTGAACTGTGACGTCACCCGTGCCTCTCTTGCACACGTGCTATCCTGTGACAACCAATGTGACTTGGTATTGGTTGCGGCGCCAAAGTGACGTTCTAACCCTTGGCTGATTCGGATGGGAATCTGGTTAGATTCGGTATCAGCTTTGTCGTTCCCACCTCGCCTCCAACGTCTGGTTACCGAAGTAACTGCTTTGATTTCTAGTCTAACCTACCCACGTTGTGATTTGATCTTAGGCAGACGAAATCAATCAGTCGCCGGGCCGTAATGCAAGCCAAATTCGAGCAAAGGTGACATCGCACAAGTATATGCAAAAGAAAATAAAGTAACAACTCGAAATATTCAAATGTGTTTAAAAAAAAAGAATAACAAATATCTTTATATCTGGTTGCTGAATACAGGACTGCGTCTTTCTCCCAAACCACTTCTATGGATACGTGACGCTTTGTGTTTGTTAGGCGAGTCTTAATATCTTAAGTTGTTTTTCAATAAATTGGTTTTTGGTGTCTTCAGGCGATATTCGTAAAACTTGTTATGGTGGTGTGAGTCTGTCGTTCTTCAAAAATAAATTGTTCTTGGTTAGAAGTCTGTCGGAATGCCTGGGGTCTTTCATGTCAGCTTCCTGTGAGGCTGGTCTGCGAGCTCACAGCTCAACTCTGCTGTGTCACTCTGTCTGCATCTCCCCAACTGCCACTGTCTGCTGTCTGCTCCGTTTATATGGACACCGACCAAAACCAGTTGTTTGGGTTCCTCGATAATTCCAAATCCACAATAAGGATTTTCTTTGTTTTTGGACAGGAAAATTTATCACTTTCCATTTTTAGAAGTCCATTACTTTCTGCTTTAGAAGGGTTCTCTAGGGAATCGTCCTCCCAAATTCTTCCTTTCTCATATTGGTATCTCACACCAATCCCCTCAGAGGGCGTCAACAGGTTTCCCTTCTTTCTCATAGTGGTATCTCACAGCAATCCCCTCAGAGGTGTCAACAGGCCTCCCCTCCTTCTCATATGTTTACCTTCGCCCACCGCTCACGCCACCACTCAGCCAATGAATGCTTGGCAGTGTGGGTGCGGCCAGTCTGGCCTCAGGTTACAATTATCGCTCAAAGAAAAAAATTATCTTCCTTTTTCTTTCTTTTCCTCGACCAGACCCCTACGACTCGTAGTGTGGTCCTTAATCTCTATCTTAACTGAATGTCATCTGGAATTTATCAACGTGATTTTCGCCAAGCGTTAACTGGGTGGTCAACTGAACGTCTTTGCACCGTGTCACCAACAATCTGTCCCGGTAACAAACAGGTCTGGACATAAAACAGTTGTCTCTTCCCAAAACCAAATGATATCTCCGAAAGATAGTTAATGGTTTTTCTTTGGGGGTGGTCTCAGCTGATCTTTTTTCTCGGTCACATCCTCGACCTGATTATGATTATCTTCCAGCATTTCGCCCTGCGAGCCACTTGACCAATTTGAAATTTTCATTATTGCCATGGGTAGATTGCTATCTGCCTTTCCTCACCGCTTCATGTCATAAATTAATTCTGTCAGATCCGAGATCTTACGAACTTCCTATCTTCTGCGAAAAAAATACTTTGCTTTGCAAATGAAAATAAAATCTTTACCACTTTTCTTTGTTAAAAAAAAAAATAAAAAAATAACATCGTTCAGTATGTCCTTTCGTGGTAGCTTCTCGCTTTTAATTTTCACGTAAACGTTAAATAGTGTCACAGAACTCCATTTGCCTTATATGCAAATGCTCTTGGGGGGGGGGGAGATATCAAGTCATCGCCCCCCCCCCCCCCCCCCGCAGCTAGGGATTAAGCAGTAGGTCTTGTATCTGGAAAAATCATTATCTCTAAAACAGTAGCCCTGTCAGCAGGGCTTCACAATACACCGATTGCACCTCTACAGGGAGTAAAAGTGCCTCAAGAGGACCCCCTGTTTGATGTGGACAGCAACTTGTGATATCTAGAGATGGAATCCTGGTGGCTGAACAGGTCATGACACAGGTGTAAACAAGTCATGAACTGCAACTCTCCACTTTGGCCCTTACCTGGGCTAGACGGGTGGTCGGAGAGGACTGATCCGCCCAATCGGCTAGTCATGTCAAGCCCTAATTCAAATCACATGTATGCAAAACCACTTCAAATCTATTCAATAATAGAAAATAGATAAACAAATACTTACATGAACATAAATGGAAAAATTTGGATTAGAAGGTGGTGACAAAGGGTCAATCTGTATTTGAGGAAAAAGTAATGACAATATGAAGTCAATACAAACGTTACACTAAAATCTTGAATAGAGTTACTGAGGAACTCCTATAGGCTCAGCACTACCATTTATAGAGAGTATTATGTCTGGATAACCTTTGACCATGTCAAGGTGAATGGGTTTCCTCTTTGATAGGTCCCCTCATGAGGATTCAAGGTGGGTGGGGAGCGCGGACAAAGAAACATATATTATATCCTGCATGGCAAATCTTAAAAATCCCAAGAACCAAACATTGACCAAAGTCTAGTTGACAAAAGAACCAAAAGATGTTTTTCTGAGTCTGACTCAAGTGAGGAAGACATGAATAATACATTCCTTGAATACATAGTATTAGAATTAATAGAGGAAGCCTCATGAGCAATGTTATCTCCATTCATCATTGAGAGGACAATATCCTCAAACTTCCATACTAAACTAATCAAAAAATTAAAAAAAATGTAACATTTTTGATTCAAGTAGAAAAAAATCACATGCTGAACTTTCTTGGACAAAGTTCTACAACATAAATATTAAGACGTACTCCTGACCAAAATGTTAATACCTTCAAAGGAATAATCAAAAGTCCTGACTTAGCCACATGCTCCCTGGAAGAAATTAAAAACAACCCAAAAGAACAAAAAGCCCTGGATATTAAAATGGACAAAACACAAACACATATATACTAACCGAAGCACCTACAGAAATTAAAGCAGAAGGTATATAAATATTACAAAAAGAAACTTACATTACCAGACCACTCCACTATTTAAATTGTCATAAATTTGGCCATCACAAAGATCACTGTACCAGGGCATCAGTATGTCCAAGATGCAGCAGCTATGAACACTAAGAACTCTGATGCAACGAACAGGTGAAATGTACCAACTGCGGAAAGGACCACCCTGCATATTCAACCCTCTGCAAAACTTGGATAAGGAGGTGGGGAATAAATGAAATCAAATACACAAGGAACATTACCTTTCCAGAAGCAAGGAAAATCATGGAATCCCTTCTTGAAAATCCATAAACCAGTACTTATGCAAATATAACCAAAATACATCAACAAAAGGAAGAGAGCTCTGAAATGAAGGAAGTCTCTACTCTAATCAAGAAATTAAGAACACTAATTGAAGCTCTGAAAACCTAAATAAAATACACCCTAACACTTCAAACAAAACAAGGAAATTACATCTGGGCAGAAAGCACAAGCACCCCAAAAATTGATAAGATAATGAACAAAGAACACATGGAAAATAAACCAACAAAGAAAGACCACCAAAGGAAATTCATTCATAGAAGAACAAAAAGCCTAAAACAAAAATCAACTAAGCAACTCCAATGTACAATCGGTTCACACCACTGAATGAAACTGCTTCAGGATCAACAGAAAACAAACACAAATCTCTAAATAATAGTAATGCTGAAGAAAAGATAAACAAAAAAGAAACCCCAAGACCAAAAGATAGAAGTAGATGAAATCAAAGGTCTACATCCAAAAATAGAATCAAAAACAAATTCCTCCTGAATCAAAAAAATACAACAAACAGAAAACCAAAAGAAAATCCTTCACCAAATAAGATGGAAACAGAGGAGTTGCCCCTTAAAATAACACGCAGCACATAAACTGACAGTATTTCCGCAAATTAACTCTCTTACAACAGTATAGCAGAAGGAACAAAAAAACAAAACAAACAAAACTATCCAACATGATATGGGGGGGAAAAAAAAAGACAAATATTTTGCAATGGAACTGTCGAGGCATTAAGGCAAACTATGAAGAAATTGAGCATCTTATTATAGACTATAAGCCAAATACAGTCTGCCTTCAAGAATCTGACAATATTTCTTTTGAAGGATATGACATATATAGCAAAACCAA
Organism: Acanthosepion lycidas; assembly: GCA_963932145.1. Lineage (NCBI taxonomy): Eukaryota > Metazoa > Mollusca > Cephalopoda > Sepiida > Sepiidae > Acanthosepion > Acanthosepion lycidas. The sequence goes on from OZ010597.1 coordinate 3,074,895, forward strand.
CAGGTCAACAACAAGCAATAGATCAATTAGTGGCTCTTCAATTCTTATTAAAAAATGAATACCTCATGAGGTACTTTAACTAAACACCAACGTACAGGCAATAGCAGTAAAAGCTACACTCCACCACACAATAGCTATATGCTCAATATATATTCCCCTAAAATATAAATTAAAGAAAGATGAGATAAAGGATTTTATAAACCAATTTCAGACACCTTTCTTATTAGTAGGAGACTTCACTGCCTATAAATCTGGGTTTGTAACAATTCCAATCAAACTGAAAAAATTACAGAAAGTATACTGGAAACAACAATATTTATGTATTCTAAACAATAAATCCTGAAAATGAATACCAATATAAGTTTGGAGAACAAGAGAAAACTATTTAGGATATAGAGCGATCTATACAGACTGGTCTAAAGATAAGAATAAAACTGGAACAGTAGCCACCAACAGATATAAACATAAAGAAATAAGACTACCCAATAATGTTTCTATCTTTAATGTGAAAATGCAAGAACTAAAAATGGCAAAATGATCTCAAAGGAATTACCAGAAAAAACAGTTTGTAATTTTTACAGACTCGTTATCTTCTGTCATAGCTCCTAAAATCTTTATATTCCCAATATACTGGAAGAATATCATATAGTAAAAACACAAACGAAAGTAATCTTGGCCTGGATACCAATCCATGTTGGTATAAGAGGGAATGAAAAGGCAGACATACTATAGCCAAAAAGGCCCTTAACATGGAAATAACCAATATCAGAATATCATACAGACTTTAAAAGGAAAGTCAAAGATAACAAAATCAAAATGGCAAGCAACATGGAACACATTCCCTGAGAATAAGTTACATGAACGTCAACACATAATCAGAATAGATAACATAAACATGATGACTGATAGAAAGGAAGATAACCATACTAACACGTGTCCATATTGGCCACACAAGACTGACCCACATACAACTGCTTAGAGGAGGACATGTGCCTCAGTGTAAGCACTGCGATCAAAGACTAACAATAAAACATATATGTATATATACATAATAGAATGTGAAAACTACACACATATACACACCAAATTCTACAAAGTAAAAAAACATGAAAACATTATTTGAAAATATAGCTTTTTCCCAAGTTATAGGGTTCCTAAAGGAAATTAGAATTGTACAAACTTATTTAATAATAAAAACAATTCAATATTAGCAAAATAATAACACCCAGACAGAAATGAAGTAACAATTAACTGACTGATTCTATGAAATAGGAGGGACAAAAAAAAAAAAAACTAAAAAAACTAATTGACCTTGGATGATCTCAGAATGGTTAATAAGTTGTTAAGCACAACCTCCAAAACGATTGTTAATGCAATATTAATTACAAAAATAAGAATTACTCTTACAACCACAAATATTTTTCAGCTTTTATCCTTAAGCATTCAACCTATCTTGTAAATATTGGTTCCCAATGTTCAAGATGCTGTGACCCATCCCATGAATACTCTGCCATAATATACGATGACATCATTGCAAATAATGTAGGAAGTCATGCAAATAGTGAGATTTTAAGAATGGGTTTGAGTCTTTTGAATGCTAAAGGTTTAAATTATCTCCTCAAGGGTTGATAAGCAGTAAAAATAACAAAAAAAACAAAAAAAACACGAATCAATTAGTTGTTAATCTAAATCATTTGATCTTTCTCTTTTTGTCTCATCATTGACATCACTTCTGCTATCAACCCAATTCTTCCAATGTTGAATTCAATCAATTATTTTGAAACTTTATCTTTACAATTTCTCTTTTTTTTGTTTGATGATGGAAAAAAAAAAAAAAAAAAAAACTTCTGTCAAATCTAACTTGCATCATTTGAAATATCTACTCTTTCTTTTCATGTGAGATAATTTTCCCCAAATCTATGAATTCATTTTATTTATTATTTGATCTTTGGTTTTGTATTGTAGTCAAAACACTTATTTATCCTTGCTGCCTTCCTTAACCCAAATATTTCAAAACAATAACAGAATTGATATTTTCATTCAATATTTTAAAATGTTAAATGGATTTCTATATCTCTACATATGTCAGTTTCAAAGCATCACTTCATTGTAATTCCTTTTCTTGTTAGATATTAAAATAATCTTTGCAACCCTTGAAGTTCTCAATTCCTTCCTGATCAAGCATTTCAAATTTTATTCAATCTCAAAATTCTGCAGTTTATTAAAAAAACTAATATATATATATATATATATATATATATAACATTGTTTGGACTGTTGTGCATATTTATTGCCATATGCATGACATTTCAGGCGTTGTACGTTTCAACCTTCATCAGGTGATACAGGGTTCAGTTTGAAATTTCAATGTATATCACCTGAAGAAACTTGAATACTACATGAATATGGCAATAAAGATGAGGACAACAGTCCAAACAATATATATATATATATATATATATATAATTATTTATTTAAAAATTATAACATAAATATGTTATAAAATAATAGCTCCTATTACTGTCGAGCACTGTCTATTCTATTCTTATACTTGATTTTATAACATATTTATGTTATAATTTTTAAATAATTATATTCGCTCTACTCTGTATTGAGCACTCTTTTAAGAATAGTAATTGTTGGTTATTGGAATTTTTAACAAATTGCAGAATTTTTTTTACTGAAGTTTTGACATAAAATATTTCTGTTATTTCAAACCATTTTCTTTGTTTTTAAAAACAATATTGCATGTTAAACAAGTAGAAGAGGTGATACTTCTGTTTTACAATATTATGTATACTTGGGATAGTGGTTATTATAAAATTACCAGGAAATGGTTTGGTAGTTTCTGAGTTTTGTTTTTAAGAATACAAAGAACAAAATCAATTCCATATTGAATAATGATAATGCTTTTTTATATTAAATAATAATCTTCAATTAAAACCTTTTTCATTTCACTTTTTAAAATTTTTTTCAGGCAGAGGTCATAGGAGGAACTCAGCATGTAAGTAATCCTTTGCAATATTTCTCTTTGGAATTTAGTATTTCATTTCATACAGTCAAACTCTTTAGAAGTTTGACACATTTTAAAGTTTGTAAATTTATGCATTTCACATTAAATACAACTCTAATGAAACAGTTGTTGTCTATTCTGATAAAGTAATTTATGTTGAAAGAGAAAAAAAAAAGCACCTTTAAAAATACACCCGATGTAAATCATTTATACTCTCTTCTGAGAAAGATACAAAAAGAAATCCTTGTCATTGTATGGTTTTTTTTTTTTTTTTTTTTTTTTTCTTGAAACAAATGAGGATAGTTGCTCTTTTGTTTTTTGGTTAGCAGCATCTCAAAAAGTATCCAGGAAACGCAGCCATACTGACCACCAAAATGGCACAACTTCCACAGAACGTCCATTAAAGAAGGAACCAAATTTGGCCTCTTTCCATCATCTTCCGACTGCTGCTGTTCAGGAAAATGTCCCCAAGAAGCGGGTTAAACTTTCTGAAAAGGAAAAGGGAGAAAAAGGTAAGTACCTACACTTTCTCTTTCCTCATTTTTAATTTTTTTTCTTTTTCATTTGCCTTTTCCATTTTCTGTTGTATTTAATGCTTTATTTACAACCAACTGCCCTTGTCTGCATCTGGCAAGTAAAGTTGGCAATCATTTCTTTATCAAAATTATTTGAAACAATTTTTTTTTTTATCTTTTGAAAAAAAAATATTCTTTCATTGATTTTGCTTTATAATTTTTGTAGTTATTAATTGTCCAAATTATTTTTAATGGAAGTCTTTGTTTAGATGACATCGTTTTGTTTCACGCTTTTTTGGGGGGGGGCAGTAGCAAGAGGGGTGTGAGGGATTAGAAATTTGATTGTACTGGAATAAGTTCAATCTCTTTCAATTCTAGATAACCTGTTTTTTTTTTCTGTTTGTTTTTTTTTTTTTTTCTTCATTCTGATGTGATTATTTTTTTTTTTTTTGCTAACTAGTTACAAGAAAGCAAAATATCTCGTCCAGTAATCTAAAAGATTAAGACCATTTTTATTTTTTTCTTAACTGCTCATTTGCCAGATTTTACCTTTTCACCTTTATTATATTAGGAAAATAGATTATAAAATTATTTTAAGGATTTTATGCCAAAAACTAATTTTATGACTTTTGAATAGTTTTTTAAACTATATCATTAAACTTTTCTTCTTTTTTTTTTTTTTTTTTTTTTTTTAACCCCAAGTTCATTAATAATACCAAATTGAATGCAACACATTATGATATTATATTTGTATACATATATATATATATGAGATTAGTAATTTATGGCGTGGCTCTCATTAAATGTGAAAAGCAAGAATATCTGTGCTATTTATAGCTTTTATTTATTGTTAGATTTTTTTTTTCCACTTCGAGTTTTTTGTGAAAAAAATCTGCATCAATTTGCAGATTTAAAAAACATTTTTGATCTATTTTTTTTCTTACTTAATATATTGCTGATGCTATTTATATGGTTATTTAGTAAGCTTGGTCCAGCACAAGGTTATAAGTGAGGACTGTGATTCTTGTTAATTGGGAGAATTCCTGCTAGTTTACTGTTGTCCAATGGTGAGGCACTAATTTCTTTTCCAGGTTTGGAACGAATTTTCACTAAAATCAGAAAATGGCAAATTTTCAGCAATAGGTAAAACCTGGCAAATGACAAAACTTTTTTTATAAAATATTTTTATTAAAAAATTTCATCCAATCTATAAAAGACATTTTATTGAATATATTTTAGGCTTAATTAATCAGGATTAAAATGTCACACAAAGTCTGTTATTTTTTCATTGGTTGTTTCTCATTACTGCTGCTCCTGAAAGTGGATTGTAAATAATAACTTTTTTTTTTTTTTTTTTTCATTTGGCTTGTTAGAAGTGGTTACTAAATTATTTCATTTTGTTCATTTTTAAGGCAAAATAAACTTGAAAAATTATTCCAGTTTAAATTAAAAAAAAAAAAAAAAAAAAAAAAAATCGTGATGAAATTTGCTCAAATGTCATTGTTGCCAAGATTTGATTGTGATAAATGTTTAAAAAAAAAAAGAATCTCTTTGAAATTTCGCATTTTTTGTTTAATCTTTTTATATTTAGATTTAGTATAAATGATCAAAAAAACCAAAAAAAAAACTAATTTTTAGCTAAAATGAGTCTTGTTGGAAACAAGTAGTATCTCTTTAAATTTTAATTCCACGGCAATCACTATTGAGAGACATAAGATGACATTTGAACCATTAAAACATCAGCTCCAAATTTTACATTATTATTTACAGTGGTTGTAAATCCAAAGTTTAAATTATTGCTGTAATGTAGAATGAGTACATAATAAACTGTGTGTGTGTGGGGGGGATTCCCTTGACTGCTGAAATTTAAAAAAAGAAAAGCATATGTTTTGTAGAAATTTGTTTTTGCTGTTGGATTAATAAGAGTTCTGTGTTACAATATTAAAAAGTATTGTTATATTTGACATTGTAGAATTTGTGAAAAAGATCGAATCGAGAAAAGTGACTTAAAGATCATAGCAACAAGAATTTCACTTATAAAAAGTAATCATTGTTAACTACTTAATATTCTGTAGTTCTGATTGAAAATCAGTTGTTGGCAGAGGGGAAAGAGGATTTATTGAAAACAAATTTCACTTTTAACCATTTTTACTTTCATTTCTAACAATAATGAAGAAGAATTTGTGAAAGTTTTAAATTAAAAAATCCCTAAACTAAAAGCTGGTAAACAACTTATTCAGATTGTTAGCAACATTGATAGAGATGCAACTTGTTAAAGATCATGTTACTAAACATTTTTGATTTGGGCAAACAAGCTTAAAACAATTGTTACATTAAAATCAAATGACAGAAATTTACTGCTACAGTTAAACAAAAGGTGATTTTGGAAAATGTTTTTTTTTTAAAAAAAAATGTGTTTTTTTTTTTTTTTTTTTTTTTTTAATAAACCTTTTAATATTTTTTGATAATGTGGAGTTTTAACCCTGCATTAGTCACCTCAGATTTTCAATGATGAATAGTCCCCTGGGGTGGGGTGTTTAGACACCTCAATACAAAAATGCTTATAGTGTTATAGTTATGTAAAATATTGTCATACTAGTGAAAAAAAAACCCCAAGGTAACAGGCAGTCTCCATTACAATGTACAGGGTGTCCCAAAAGTCACACAACAATTGGAAGAAAAAAGTACACTTGTGAAATAGCAATCATGGAATATTTACATGACATCATAATTTGTTCAAGAAAATTTCTTAATAATATATTGTTACATACAGAAACATGATTCCATTTGGTAAGTAAATATAAAATTTACTAGGTTATCAAGGGTGACTTTTGGAACACCCTGTACATTAAATCTAAACTTGAACTGAAGATATAATTATTCATTGAAATGAAAATTATAATAATTTTATTTCATAAACATAATGTTGTAAATTAAATTGTAGGTGAAAGAAACCAATCCAATATCAGAGGAAAGTTTTATTCATCAAAAATAGCCACAATATATTTCCATGAATAGAAACATATTACATTAGCTAAACACATAATTACAGGACTGAAAGAATATAAAATAAATATATAAATGTAAATCTTGAAAACTTACCTTCGTTAATCAGAAGACAGCAGTGACAGGACACACCTCAAAGAAGACAAAGTAACATCTGTTTCCTACAACAACTGAGCTACAATTGTACTGCACCATGTGCTACACATGCTCACTGAATCAGGAGAGTAGTGGGTGGGAGCAAAAGAAACAAGTTGCTAAGTAGGAATTGCGAGCAATTAAAAAATTGATTTGCAAGTGATTTGCAAAGGAGGCTGCATATGGAACAAGAGTGGGGATTGTGAGATGAGGTCACTGTTAGATTGGCTGACCTTTTAGATCTTGCACTCGCTTCTTGAAGATGATTCAGACTAGCAAATTGAAAACCACTGAGTCTACTAAAACATGTTGAACTCCACTCTACCCATACCAAGGCTAAGCGCTTGAGGGTGTATGAGGTAAACTGACAACTGACGAGTTGTACTTCAGCTTGTCATTGTATCTAAACCATGAACATCTTGCGTTCATGTAGCCCTGATCTAACTGGCTGTCAATTAGGATCTTGGGTATCCTGTCATCAGACATTCTCAAGACATGACCAATCCACTGCAACTGAAACTGTATGAAGAAAGTCTCGATTCCTCTATTATATCTGTCAAACAGGTCTACATTAGATGTCCTGTCTTGAAGGCTAACTCTACAGAAGACATGCAGACAGACAGACACATACACACATATCTATATATATATATATATATATATATATATATATATATCCACATACAAGCCTTTTTCACTGTATCACACACAGTTCATCAGTGTGGCTAGGCATCTAATGGCTTCAAGTTGGGATCAAAACTTGACTGATTTGGCATCAGTCTGAGATTCTACCCCTGAGCTATTGGTGCACAACAGAGAAAAGGAGTCTTTTAATGTATTATATACGTGATGTATACAAATGCCAGAAGACAAGAGTGCTCAATTCATAACTGAAGAGCTATATATCTTTCAAGCAATGCACACAAAATAGAATTTTAGAATTTTGTTGGGCCATGATGTTCTCTGTGGCTGAACAGTCTAAAGCATACCAGAGATAGCTGCCTTGTAATCATATATGGCTATTGCAAACTCCTAATCAAGACTTCCTAATGATGTCGCAATCAAATGTGGCTTTTTTAGCACGGCTAATGACTTACTTTGTTTACTGCAAATCCTACATGCATGAGTCACAATTTATTGCCATTTGTATGGAAAACATTGTTAGTCATCAGCGAGTTGGTTGCCTTTTATAGGCTATGCATCACCAACCAAGATCTTCTGCAGAAAATCTTATAGTGCAGAGAAAGATGTTGCACTGGGTTAAATTCAATCTCTGACTATCAAAAGCAATAATCTGAAAAGTAGAGCATGTCTACATCATTAGTTGCTAGTGAGCTGCACATTACACCAGAACATTCTTTCTCCTAGTTGAAATACTTTAATTGAAAGCTAATTGGGTTGAACAGTACTGGTGGGCTATGTGCCTGTTGGTCCCTGTAAGAAGGTTCATCCACCTTTTAACAAGAGGTTTTTTTGTCTTGCATTTTGGTTGGTGTCTAGCCACCCTCCTCAACACACACACACACACACACACACACATATATATATATATATATATATATATATATATATATACACATATGCACACACACACACACACACAGACACAGTGTGTACATAGAAACAAACATAGTGTAGTGATTGTCGGTTATACACTCTTAATATATAAATATTTGGATGTGTAATGGATTCATTAAACCCGTACTTCTAGGCTACTAGCTTATCAGTGGTAAGTTGCAGGGTTCTGTCAAAATAGATAAGGAAACTTAAATGTAAATATTGCAGATGATATCTTTATTCACTTATCTTTAAATGACAAAATATATATTACAGGATTTTGCTTTGTCTGCTTGTGGAAAGTTTCTCTCTAATTTTCCCATATCTTATTGTCTGGATCCTGTTTGTATTGGAAAAAAGATGACCGCTATCGAGTAATCTCCCTTCTTTTTTTTAAGGATGAACGACATTGCATGCCACACGGATGTGATCTTAATCAGGAGCCCAAACCAACTCACCAGTCAATTAAATGACACTTGGCTGGGGTTGGGTTTTATCACTAGTGCAGTAATCTTTTATTATCATTATTATTATCATTATTATTTGAATCTTGTTTTCAAATATGACTCAAGTTTTCAAATGAAAATCCAAGGCTGATAATTCAACCATGGCTAAACATGTTACATTCTGCCTGAACAGTGTTTACTTATCTGTGACCAATTCTTGGAAAGCAGCATTAGACAAAAATTAATTTTTAATAAAAATCAATGAACAAATGTATTTTTAAATTTTGTGTATATAAAGGAATGTTCAAAAGTTATTGGCTTGACCCACTCCTCTGAAACTTTTTGGGAGTGGGTTTGGCAAAGTTATTCAGTGTTTTGGTTATGTTGCTATCTCTCGTCTAAATATACATGAAATATGTGTGGATGAATATATATTAATTTTTCTTGCTAAGCTGAGTTTATTTCCAGATTTTATTAGTTTGTATCTGAATTTATTTTCTGTTCTTATTCCTAATTTGTGAGCTTATATTTGTAATGGGTTTGAAAGTTGGCTTTTAAAATATTTTCTCGCTCTCTTGTACATAGGCATGTTTCTTTCAATCTTTTGTAATTTTTTTCATTTTCTGTTAATTTAATCTGGACAAGAATTAGACATTCAGATAACAATTCTTTTATTACCCTCCTCTTTAAAAAAAAAAAAAATAATGCTGTAGATAATTTTTTTTTTTTTTTTAATTGTAAGAAAGAACTTATGGCAATAAATACTTTTTATTATGGACTTGTGAAATCTGAAGTAAGAAGAAATTGGAATTGCTTGGAAACAAAACATAATTTTGATGAAAATTCTCAAAAGATGAAAATTGATTGGAAAAAAAATTAAAACCTAGCTTCTAAGTTGTTCAAACATTTTAAAAATTCACAAATGTATGTTGACTTATTAATCTTTTTGTATATACAGAATAATGTATCTAACAATAAAATTATTAAAAGTAGAATTCAAATTAAGAAAAACAAATTAAAATATACCTAAAGAAATAGTTATTAAAAATTGAAATATAAAGAAATGAAACAAAATTCCATCATTTCAAATTACTTTAATTTTTTTTTTTTTTCATTTATCATTTTAATTATTGGCAGAATTGAGTGAGCATTGTGATTGTTTACCTCCCTGTCACTCTCTTTACCTACCTGCTTGCTTACCTGCCTGAGTGTGTGTGTGTTTGTGAGTGTGGGCGTGGTGATGCATAAAGAGATATTCTCTGTTTCAGTAGCAAGCAAGGAATTTGTCATCGAAGAGGACCACAATCCTTTCAAGTGTGTCTTTGAGGACTGTCACAAGAGCTTCCGTAAGGAACACCGGCTGGAATATCATGTCAAGTATTACCACATGGAAGATGGTAAAGCAGTGACCAGTCCAAACCTCCCTCCACCCAAACGACGCAAGACTTCTAGCATCTGTGAGTTGGTTATATATATATAACACCTTCCTCACTGCTACTCTCACTGTTGCTGCTACTCTCACTACAACTACCGATGACTATGACTACTGCCTTTTTGCTCATTAACTCTCGTCTGCACTCACTCCTTCGATGATGCTGTATTGCAAAAGGGTCTTTGTTTTCTCTCTTTTAGACACAGGCTAATATTTGGATGTGAGGAATGCGTGGAACAAAAATACTGAAGAAAATTTTAATTTAATGTAGATGACAAAAAATCTCTAAATAAAAAAAACTATTTGGTATTAGACAGAAACTAATCAATGTTGATCTTGGAAACATGCTTGCCAAAAATTAAACAATTATTAGATCCATTATTTATTATTATTATTAAACTAACCTAATTTGTAATTACTGAAAATTAACCAAGATGTTTACATTTTGTATTGTTTCAACCTACTGCAATAATGAAGATACAAAAATATCTTTAGCTACTAAAAAAAATAGAGATATCTTGTAGATTAAAAGCAGTTTTAATTCAGTCTTTTGTATAAAATACGCAATTTACATAGTTTTATATGGTTACCCATTTGTGCCTTGAAGCTAGTATCTTCATCTTGATTGTTATACTCACAGGTTTTTGTTCTATTTTGAACAGACCCCGCCCCTGCCACTTATTCAACCCCCAGGGATAGATTGTTGTTATTTCAATTTCCATGCTTAAGGGGAAATAAGTAATATCAGTTAATTCTCTCTTGCCAATTTGCCTTTGTGTCATTTGTCCATTTGTTCTAATGAATCACAGTATATTTTCCACACTACCAGACCCAGGATCTCCTGTCAGGGAACCAGCTATTTTTAACCAATATTTTGATCCACTAGCCTCTGTTGTCTTTGACAATATAGTGGTGTAATTTTACACACTTTAAACCTAAAGTTTTTCCTCAGGCCAATAGATCGGAGAGAATTAACTGATAGGGCATAATCTCCTGTAAGCAGATTGAGGACACTGTATTCCTGTAAAGTTGATTTTAAAAAAAAAAAAAAAAAAAAAAAAAAAAAAAAAGAAAAGCAGTTTAATTCAAAGTTCCAAAAAGATTATTGAGTATTTTGGCAGATACTAAGGCCAGAATATAAACAAGCAAGATGAGGATACTAATCTAAATGTAAAAGCATATTTGCTCATCTCATAAATTCCAACATAAATCACTCATTTTTGCTTTCCTAATAATTAATCTCACAATAGTTGAGTAAGAATTGAATTAAAAAATTAATTTTATTTAATATTTTTTGTTGTACAATATAATCTCTTGTAGTTTTCAGTACATTTGTCATGTTGATTATCCACAGGACAAGTGGCGTTCCATGTTTAATTTTAATTTTTTTTTTAGCACCCTCCAAAATTGTACACAACCTTCTATTATTTTATATATCATCTTAAAAATCTTTGAGTGTCTGTCAATCAGGCAAGTTTTAGATCTTTTAAGATGACAAGATGGTAGATGTGTTATTATGGCAAAATATATTGCTTCTTGGTTCAACTTTGATCCCCTCTACTCATCCAAACAGTGTTTTAATTTGATTAAGAGTTGTGACCAATATTGTTTATAGAAACACAGCCATAATAAGCAGGAATAATTTCCCTTAGCAAACAGTCAACCTATTTTGACACTACTGACCTTTTGGTACAATTTTGAAACTTTTTTTTGTTCCCATCAAACTTTGATTGAGGTGCTGATTTCATGAGCGTTTCTGCTTGGCAAAACAGTTCTTGAATGCTGTCATGAGGAAAAAGGGCTTTTTTGCAATATTTCAGAAATCGGAAACTATTTCAGTGCTGTACTATTTTCTAATGTCTTCTTCCATCTTAGCCTGCCCTCTGCCCTCACACTATTTGCTATAGAGGGGGGGGAGTCAATATTCAGACTAATATCCTCATCTCTGTTGTCTTTTGGTTACTTGTCATAATACCAATTTACCAAAATGAAAGCTCATTGTACTAATTAGTACTTTTAAGACTACTGAGGGGTGGAAACGAAAGTCCTTTTATCTTTGGTCACTTTCTGCCACCAACCATTGCGAGGGTACCTTACCAAGTTCTTAGCAGATGATTTGTCTTTCATTTTTTTAGGATATTCATAACTCCAAATTATCTTAACCTGATTTGTGCTTAAAAGTTAATTTAAACAGAATACACAAGTCATAATTTTTATTTTTCTCTTGAAGAAAAGCAAAGAGAAAATGTCTAAAGGAATTGTTTTTTTTTTAATTTTAATTGGTTGTTCATTTAATGCATCCTCCTTCTGTTGGGAATATTAAAGATGGATGATAATGCATTATAAGTAAAAGGAAAATACAATGAACTTTCATTTTTATCATTCCATAATAACTTTATAATAATGCATTTATGATATTTATAAAAGCTTTTGATCTACCAAGTGGAGGGTGGGTTCAATTGATTGTTGCTTTCGATTTACTATTTATGGCAAATTTCCCAAGTTTTTCTTTTTTTTAGTCTTTTTTAACATCTTGGAAACTATTTTGGAAATTAAGTTTTAAAACCTAGTATAATTTTCATCCCCTGTTATCTTGTTTGAAAACCATTTCTTTTAATGATCTATCTTAATTTATTTTTATGGAATTCCAAAAAATTTTTGGCATTGTATATAAATCATTGGGGATTTAGAGACAGTATTTTTTTATCAGTAATTATTTAACTTTATTTAGAGTTTCCTAAATAAAATCTGGCTCAACCTATTTCTGTTACTTCTTTTTAACATTTGTTAAAACCAATGATTTTATTATCTGAAGTGATTGTCAAGAAAATATTTTCAAATCAGAATTAAACTAAGTCAAATTTTCTTTCTCTTTAAACTCTGTTGGTTTCCAATTTTTTACTTACCAACTTTTCAAGAAGATTTAATAATAAATTAGTGAAATAATAATTTTTTGTACTATTCTTAATTTAATTTTGCCCAAACCACCAACTTTGATTTGCATATTAAACTTGAAAAGTTTCTCTTTATACTACATCCAGTGTGTTTCTGTTTAATCTGAAATTTTTGTCAATAAAAATTGGTGCTTTTATGGGTAGGGATTTTGCAAAACCTAGTATTTCAGCCATAATGCTTGGTAGGTCAGCAAGACTAAAATGGGAAATAATGCTTGGTAGGTCACCAAGACTAAAATGGGAAATAATAAGAAAACAGAAACTTAACAAGAAGATCACATTTTATTCTTTGGCACAAGAAGAACTTGTCATGATCGTGTATCACTGTTGTTAGTTGAGGGAAAACCAAGACGTTCAGTTAACTGGTTGGAGAATTCCAAAATGTGTCAGACATCTTGAATGTGCAGCCCCTAAATAAGGAGTCCAAGGAGATGGGACCATTTCAATGATAATCCTTCAATGGTTGACCTCTGTAATCTTTGTCATGCAGTGGTAAGATTGTCATTTCCTAAGTTACCTTAGTTGCATAGCTGTACTTTCAAGACTCCAAAATTTGGATCATAAAAATTAGTCTGGTCTTTCAGACTACCCTGGTCTTCCAGTTGAAATCATTTAGCTTTGTTGTAAAGATCTTCAGTCACTCCACATTTAACTCTTCCTCTTATCCAGCCAAAAGAAAAAAAAAATCATCTGAAATATTGAAAGTAAAATTATTTTGGAAATTCTTTTTTGTTTCTAACCAAGCATTGGGATCAAATTATTTTTCAAATACATAAAAATATAATTACTGTTGTCTTCATGAAAGACTTTCTCAGTACTCATGAATTCTTATGCTTAGGTTTCTCAGGAAACACATCCATATTTAACCAGTCTTTACCAATTGAGTTATGACACTTACCTGGCCACTTTATTTCTCTTGCTTTTATGTTCAGTTTTATTGAAATGATTGTGGGTAAAATGGGTTATGGGCCAAGTAATTTCATCTGAAGTGCTTGGTTGGTGAGAGTCATTAGCAATGTTTCACTAGGTTGAAGTTGGTATTCGATTTTTTTTTTATTTTTTTTTTTTTTTTTATAGAATTTGAAATTTGCTACACATAGATGTCAAAAATAAGATTTTATAGAGACCTGTTAATATTTCACAGCATGATTTAAAAAAATGAACATGCATTTGGAATTGAATGATTGTTAAAAAAAAATAAAAAAAATGAGGATATTAGTCCAGATGAACTTGCTGATTCATTGTCTTATTGTAATGCAGTGTTATGTAATCTCAGTCTGTGTTTTAAGACACAGAACCCCAAGAGTTGGGGTTTGTGGTGTAAAGAGGGCAAAGGTGAAATGTTTCTGTTGTGTCTGGATATGTTGATTCATTTTTGCTGCATGGGGTGTTGGGGGAGATTTGTGAATTAACTATATTTCGTCTATGTGCATGTTCATTGTGTGTCTGTAAAGCCTGCCTTTTGTGTGTGTGTGTGTGTATGTGTGTGTGTATGTGTACATTGTGAGCTAAAGACCCCTCCCTTCATATGTCTCCTGTGGGGGAAATAGTTTAAAAGAAAGAAAATAAAAAATAGGACCAAAAATGACTTTTATTTAGCTTCCTCCATCTTATTCTCAGTTTTTATCATAATATTTTTTGTGCTATGGCAAAAACAATATGAAAAATAGAAATCAATAATATCTTGTAAACTGATTTTAGCTCCCATTCTTCATTTTGCCAAAAGATCCTCATTTCATATGATCTACTTTAACTAACTGGGCCATAAAAATTGCTATCACAGTAGAAAACTAGCAACAAAGAGTATTGTGTTAAACCAATAATGATAGTCAAACTGGTAATTAATAAAAAATAATAAAAATGATAGTGAAGCTAGTAATGAATTGGAATAGTGAATATAACTATAGGGAAAATGCTTGATATTAAAAACAAAAATCTTTTTAAATAACCATTTCTTGTTGGTTGTAGAAAATTAAATCTAAAAATGATGTTTGAAAATGTAAATATTTTCTTTCTTTCCTTTAAATATATAATTAAGCTTGGGTCTGGTATTGTAGGCAAAAGTGCCAATAGGAAGATTGTATTGCTTCTGTTTTCCTTTTTGTGTGTTGAAAATCATTGTTTGTAATCCTGCCCCCCTCCCCCCATCTTGATCAACCATGAATGCTGATGAGTGAATACTCAACTATTGTGCAGTCTCTTTCTCTCTCTGACTTATATGCAACATAATAATTCAGGGTTATAATTTTAGATATAAGGCTGTAAAATTTCTACTTTCTAACAAGAATAAAAATTACCTTTGTCGTGCCAGAGTGGAACCTATCTTGCCAGTAAATAACTTTGCTTAGTTTGTAAATGAAAATGTGAATAAATCCCCCCCCCAAATCTCCTACTTAGATTGGATATAGATGGAGCTCTTGAGCTGTGGTCAGTATCTGCTTCTGGCAGTGGATCCAAAATTTAAAAAAAATATATTTCCTTCTCAGGTGGTATCATTATTTTATTGTTTTGATCATTTCCCTTTCATCCAGTTGGGTTCACCAACCTTTCTCAGGTGTTCTATTTTGTAATATCTCTCTCTCTCTCTCTCTCTCTCATACTTGATTTCTTCGATATGGAAGCAGACAAAATGTTGTTTAATGTTAGATGCCTTACACCTGAGGAAGGCAGAAAGTGTACTGATCAAAATATAGTTATTGAAATAACAGTAGTGAGAGTATTAATCCAAATAAATCATTGAATAATTAAAAAACAAACAAACCTTCAGAAGGCACCTGGGAGTTAAGCAAAACTACCTAGTAATTTTTATAAATGAACATATTTTCAGCAATTATTTAATATTTTATTGAATTTTAGTTACATTTCAAGATGCTTTAAACAAAAAAAATACTTAATTAAAGTATGACCCAAACTAAAATAAATACATAAAATAAAAATATTTAGTGAAATAGTAATTTAAAAAAAATAAAAAAAAGTAAAACTAACTTTGAAATTTTGAAGGCATGATTTGCAATGATGATGAAACAAGAGTGAATAATAAAATTGGAAGAATTGCAGAGTGCCAGATAACTCTTAAATCATGTGACCTTTTAAAGGATAATATCATTTATGGTTTACCATAGTTAGATATTGGGAATGTTTATACACTAAAAAAATTTTTTTTTTTTTAAATATTTGGGTATGAACAACTGTTATGAGCTTTTCAATTTTTGATTTGTAAATGTTGTTTTCACTTAACAATATCACCAAACTGCCGCCTTGAAGTAATGTAGAATTTTAAATGATTTTTTAATATTATAAATTATTTAATTAAAATTTTTAAAAAATTGAAAACAATTTTTGTAAAAATTAATTATCCATCAAAAAATTTTCTTTTTCACACAATAGTGTCCTTAAATCTAATTTATCAAAGCAATTAAAAACTTTTCTTATAATGTCATAGTTTTATTGCATTTTTTATTTTACAATTCAGAGCAGATTTTCGGTGAAAGGGGTAACTGTTTTACAAAAAAATTGGTGATTTACATTCTCTAAGGAATCCTGCTTTTAACTAATAAAAAAAAAAAAAGTAAGTGGGTGGTAACATATGTTAAAAAAAAAAAAAAAAATTTTCAAAAATAATTTAATTCATTTCTGAATAAGTCCTGAAAGTTCCATTAAAATTTGACAATAATTTGATTTTTGCAAGAATTTCCAAGTTACTATGTTTTTCACCAGAACCCCTACCCCCCAAAAAAACTAATCGTTATTATTACATTGGCCGCTGATGTAAACAAGATTTTTAACCAAAATTTTGAATGTGCTAGAAAGGATTAAAAAAAATTTCAAAAAATAAAAAATTACTTAGGTCTTTCCTTTTAATAATAACATAAACATTTTGACAACAAAACTTTGTTTTTATTGAGTTCAGATGGAGGTACCTACATTTATTAAGGATGATTTATATTTTTACTTTTAACTGAATGTTCATACATAAAACAATCCATGCATCTAGTTAAAAGTAAAAATAAATTCATCCTTGATAATGGCTGAAAGTATAGCCAAAAATGCTCGGATGTATAGAATATTTGGACAATTTCTACAGAATTTATGTCCAGAAAAGAAGAAAATTATAAGAAAAATTAAATAAAAAACTTAACTACAGTACATGGTCAATCATTTTCAATGAAATGTGTGTGTGTGTGTGTGTATATATATATATATATATATATATATATATATACACACACACACACACACAGTGGTAGCTTAATGATTAAAATATGTATCTAAGGCTGTAGCAAATTATCTTGTTGGAATTTAAAACTGAGCTCACCTACAATAGATGAAGGAGAGAAGAGACCTGCTCTGAAGAATCAAGCACATTTTGTTGATTTTAGAGTACCATAAAAGTATTGTTGTTAAACCAGAAATTTGATGGATGGCCTCTCAGGTATGTACACAAGTCCTGCCTTTTTGATGGATTTAGTTTAGCTAATTTTAATAAGAAATTATAAAATTGCAGCATAGAAGGTCAGTGGTGGGGGTGTTAAATTGTTGTGATTCAATTTCTTATTGAGCAGTTTTGGTTGTGTGTTCATTCATCAACATTTTCTTTCACTTATAACTATCTGAATTCTAACAAATGAATTTTTTTTTTCTATTTACTTAAACTAATCACTAAAAACTGATTTTAATGTAGATTTTGTGCCAACTACTTACATGCATGTGAATATCTATGAAAAAGTAAATGTAGACATCTAACATTAACAAATCTGTCCCATTTATAAATGTGATCGGTTTGTCAATGTTAGATTTTACAATGTTGAATTTGCATGAAATTACAAATATTTTACTTAATACTTGATTCCCTTTCCTCTCATGTGTTTTCTTAGTTTACAAAACAAAACAGCCATAAAAATGATCAGATTCTTGATTTTGGCCACTTCGGACTTCCCCTTTTTTTTTTTTTTTTTTATCGTAAGTCAATGATTAGATTAATATTTATTTAAATGAACAATTGTTTTATGACGTATAAATGTAAAAAAAAAAAAAAATGACAAAAAGAATTATTGCTATATAAATATTCTTCTCTAATTTCCAGAGAATTAATAAAAAAGTTCATAGCAAGAATTTTTGTTTTTAACAATTTGTAAATAGGCTAAATATTTCTCAAATGGTTTCTCCTTTAAATTAAAGAAAATTAATACAGGCATATCTTGATTAATTTGTTTTTGAATAGTGTACTAAAATTCTTATATACTAAAATTCAATTAGTACATACATAATACTTGATTAGTGTCGTAAAACATTCTTCAGTTTAACCATAGTAATTGAAAGTTGATTTTTTTTTTTATCTAGTTACTGATGTACAGATTAGCGGTGTTAATCAAGCGATTCCTGTACGTAAATAAATAAAGAGTATATTGATAAAAGCATAATGATATTTTGAGATGCAATATTTTTCAATTTTGGTTTTGGTTAAGAGTTTATAAAATCATCAAAAGATGAAATCTTAAAATCATCAAAAGATGAACTCTTAAAATCATCAAAAGATGAAATCTTAAAATCATCAAAAGATGAAATCTTAAAATCATCAAAAGATGAAATCTTAAAATCATCAAAAGATGAAATCTTAAAATCATCAAAAGATGAAATCTTAAAATCATCAAAAGATGAAATCTTAAAATCATCAAAAGATGAAATCTTAAAATCATCAAAAGATGAAATCTTAAAATCATCAAAAGATGAAATCTTAAAATCATCAAAAGATGAAATCTTAAAATCATCAAAAGATGAAATCTTAAAATCATCAAAAGATGAAATCTTAAAATCATCAAAAGATGAAATCTTAAAATCATCAAAAGATGAAATCTTAAAATCATCAAAAGATGAAATCTTAAAATCATCAAAAGATGAAATCTTAAAATCATCAAAAGATGAAATCTTAAAATCATCAAAAGATGAAATCTTAAAATCATCAAAAGATGAAATCTTAAAATCATCAAAAGATGAAATCTTAAAATCATCAAAAGATGAAATCTTAAAATCATCAAAAGATGAAATCTTAAAATCATCAAAAGATGAAATCTTAAAATCATCAAAAGATGAAATCTTAAAATCATCAAAAGATGAAATCTTAAAATCATCAAAAGATGAAATCTTAAAATCTTCTTCATTGTATTTCACAACTACTTATATGAAAAGAAAAAAAAAACAAAACATGTAGAAATATTTGAATTGAAAACCTGATGTGAAAGTATATTTATACATTTTTATTTATTATTTATATTTGCTTATTTTACATTTATAATTAATACTGAACTAAATCTAAAATGATTTTATATACAGTCTATTACCCATCCCACCCAAAACTTCTACATGTATTCTCTAAAGATCCATAAGGAGATTGGCTTATTTTTTTAAAAAATTATAATTTTTGCAATGTAACAATGAAAGTTATCTCCCTCATTTAGTTTTCAGTAGAGAGGCAGAATTGAAAGTTCTTTTTATTCCTTCAGATTAAAATAAATTAACAATTTACTTTATACCTAAGGAATGAAAATGTATTTAACTATATAATGAATGGGGGTAAAAAAAAATTTGAGTTTTATAAATGATGGATAGAGAAAAGATTTATTCTATAGCTCTATTTTGACTTGCTTTTTATCACTGACAAGATTTTGACGTAAAAAAATAAAAACAAAATAAGAATGAGAAAAAATATTGGAAAATCGAATCTTTTAAATTCTAATCTTAATTGTTTACATAAAGAAAGTGAATGAACAAAATGAATGTGTCTTTATTACAAGTGGATTGCAAATAACAAGAATTGTGGCTGCCATATTCTGTATTCTTGGCTTTAGGGGCTGTAATTTCCAAGGGGCTAATACATGCATGCATTCTCATTTCGCTTTTTGCATGTTGTCAGTGGTTCTAAATATTTTTCTTTTTGCTTTTTTTATTCCTTTGTTTTGTTGTCTTTTGCCATTGTTTGATTTTTTTTCTTTCTTTTTTTTTTCTTTTTTTTTTTAACATTTTGTGTTGATTTTTGGAAACGAGGTCTGTAGAGAATGTACATTATAAGTATTATTGTTTTTCCATTTAAATAAATGTCACAAACAACAATTGTTAATTACTTTGAGTATTATATTGTCCATGTAGAAATAGGTAAGGTTTTTCTTTTTCTTTTTTTTCATTTTCCAAGAGATTTAAAGCTAATTCATTCTGATCCCGTGTTGTCATAAATTCAAGGACATTCTCTCAAATCCAGATTAAGATTTCAGCCTTAATAAGTGGAAATATGGTAATATTTAGTTATTAGTATGAAATAATTTGTTAGTTTGGAAAGCAATTAAAGTGTAGAGAGTTGTGTTTAGGTGACAGTATTTCATTCTTAGCAATTTTTTTTTTTTTTTTTTTTTTTTTTTTTTTTAAATCAAATTTAGATGCCTATGAACAGATTGACTTTAATTTGAGCTTTTAGTTTAAAATTATATCTCTACATATTTTATCTATATCAGTTTTCTTTTCTATGCTAACTCCCATACTGCAAAAAATCTGGCAATCCAAATATTTGGGAATATTTGACCCTGTCAAAAGAAGTTAATGTAAAATTTGTTATGTACAGAGAGTAACTTAGAAAATGTATTGGCAAAAGGTGCTTGTGAGGGGTTTGGGTTTAAAGTTTCCAAACTTTTGATTTACTCCTTATGTGATTATATAGAAGTAAATTTGAAATAACATTCTAGTTGTTTTGATCAAATACCATTTTATTTTTGTATTTTTAAATGTCTTTTTTTTTTTTTTTTTTTTTAGTTTTCTTTGAATTACAAATATAAGAGTTAATAAAAAGCTGTTTAAATGAAAGATGACTTATTAATCTTTGCAAATCAGTTTCTTTATTGAAATGGTTTAAAATATTCCTTTAAGTCTACAACTTTCATTGTTGCTTTGATAGTTTTATAGTTTATTTTAGTAAGTACCTGTACTTGAAGGTCGAAAACATTGGGAAACCTGGATTGACAATGTGATGATTTCAAATCCTACCTAATTGTTAAAAATTTGAACAAAATATTTGCCTTTTTTGAATTAGGAAAAGAAAAACAAATCATTTTAATTGAAATTTATTAAAAAGTAACAAAAATATTTCAATTATTACATTCATGTACATTAATATTTCTTTTTGCATTATGTTACTTACTTGAATATTGTTTAATCCATTGTAAAGCTAACCAAATTCTTTTTTGTTCTTCATTCTTAATAGGCTTTATTTGTTGTTTGATTTCTGACGCCTACATAAGATTTTTCAGTATTACAAAATATTTGAGAGCAAAATTCCTCTTAAATATAAAGAATATCTTTTGAGGTTAATTTCTTACAATTTTATATTTAATGTTATCCTTGGACTTTTACTGTGAAGCAGTGTGAATTTATTTGAGTTTCTTTTTTTGATTGAATTCATTGAAAATATTTAAATCTACTGCCTTTTGATAGATTTAACACTGATGTGAACATAATTCTTAGGCCCAGTTTTAGGCTCAAACTTAAAAACAAAATTGCCACTACATATATATAAAAAGCTATCATTTCAATTTTTACAGTTCCCCTGATTCATGTGTTGTGAATTTCACATTGGGATTTGCTTCTTAGCAAATGTGCTGCCTCTTTTACTTTACATACTTTCCTGTAAATTGAAAACTAGATTTGGGAAGGCACTAGATGACTCTCAATGGCTACAGAATGAAATATACAGCTGGATAATACAAAAAATACCAGCTTAAATGCCATGATCAAAATAATAAAGATGATGATACTCATTTGATTGGAGCATGGAACACGTGATATGTTTTATTCAACTTGGTCCATATTTAATGAGAACCTTTGTCGATAAATGTTGATGTTACATTTAAAATTTTGTCTGCTTCTAATATTTAATACTTTTTTTTCTAAGTGTTTATCAAGAAGTATTTATAAAAATTATAAATGGCCAGTTAATTTTAATAAGGAGTATGTTATTAATATTCTTTAAGCTTATGTTATGACACAGGGACACGAATGTAGAGCACCCGCTGAAAATTGCTCATTCAGAATATGGTGGGTAAGATTAGCTTGCTTTCTGTTGCTTCCCAGCAAGGTGACCTGATAATCAGTGTTATTTTGCTATCTTTAGCTCTGAAAGGAAAAATAATTTTTTCTAGTTGAACCAGGTTGCTTGTGATTTACTCCACCTACACCAACAATGTAGAATATAATTTTTGTTTAAAGTCCAGTAAATTTGACAGCTATTAGTATTAGTAAAGATTAATCTTTTAAATGTTGTAGGTGTTGACCTTTTTTGAAGCTCTGCACATTTAAAAGGTTACAATAGCTTTTCATTTTAGCTTTTCTTCTGATGCCCACTTGTCTCAAATTTTGAAAATTGCCTTCAGTTTTGAACAAAAGGCGATCTTAGTTTGCCTGTGAAATTGGAAGGATGAACAATTACCTCTTTGATGTTCCTGTAGTCTTCCTGCCACTATATTCATAGGACTGTGTTCTAACTCTATAAATCGGCTGCAGGAATGGAGAAAGGACTGGAAAGTTTCATGGATGTTCCTTAATGTCTTCAGGAAAAGAAGAAAAATATTAGATGGTTCACTTTTAGGAGCCTGGCATATTAATGGTGATTTCTATCTTTAACAAAAATACCTTTTCCAAATTTTTGCTACTTGGATAAAAATTAATTTATTTAATTGCACTCATGACTCTTGATGACAGATAAGTGTGATGAATTTTTTTTCCAGCTGCACAGCAAAACTTTCAGCAAAAATAAATTCCACTGAATGGTGTCAAGAGAAAAGCAATTCCTTTGCAAATAAGGTGGGACATACATTTGGTAGAAAGACCAAGATACAGCTGGAGAGACTACAAAAGAATGGTTGGAAAGAGTAGGTTAATTTTGGCCACCATTTTTTTTCTTTTCTTTAAATTTATATTGTATATTTTTGTTTATCAGGTTCAACAGATTCAGAACATTCCCAAAAGGCCAAATCTGAAGGTTCTTCAAAACGACGCCACTCACAATTTTATGCCTATCCCTCTCTTGACAGCACTTCAACATTGGACAGTCCAGGACATTTTTCCCATGAAGACAGTTGCAGTGCTGATCTTATGGAAGGTTAGTATTTCTCCCTTGTACTTAACCGTTAAAACCCTACACTAACTTTCAGAGTTGTCTCCCCTGGATACACATTAATTTTGTGGTAAGTTTGGTCGGTATTTTACTAGAACTGTAACTTTTAGAGTTTTAAAGATATTCTTATAAAATTTTCAGGGTATTTGCATGAAAGGATGTAGAAAATGTAGACATGTTTTTTTTTTTTTTTTGTTTTTTTTTTTTTTTACTGTACATATAATAAATTTTGAAAAAATATGAAAACTAAAAAAAAAAAAAAAAGTTTGTTTTATTAAGAAGCTTGTTAATTGTGTAATCCAGTCTTGCAATTCACCTTGGAGTTGACCAGACTATAATAGCATTCAAAGCAAGGGTAGGGACACATGGGAATCTGACAGCACCAGCACACATAGGTAGTTTGGTGCCTCTTTTTTGTCCCTGCTGGAGCACACCCCACAGCTGGGTGCAGAGGGGCTTGCAGTGCTGACATGCTTGGGATTTATTGTGATGTAGTGCTTGCCCGTAATCAGCCTGCCCAGAGTGTAATTGAGGCTCCTTCCTTGGCGAGAGCTCACAGTTGGCTGATACTCACCAAGAAGTCTCTGCACTTCAGGTGGAATTTCTCAGCTGTTATTTGGCAAGAATTACAAAAGCAGCCTTCAAATAAGTTAAATAAAAAAAGTTTTCTTCTTTCACTTCAGTGACTTGTGCTCAGCAATAAAAAAAAAAAAAAGAAAAATAGTTAACGGCTTGTCAAGGTGGTCAACTCCTCCCATGTTTCTATTGTAGCACTTGATGATGCAGAGCTTATCCATGACACAAATATGGTCTTGGTGATGTTTTGACCTAACTTCCTTCCTGATGGTTTGCTTGAAGCAGGCTGACCGGATGTTATTCACACCAGGACAAAAAGAGACTGTTGCCATCACACTTAGTAATGGGGTGTTATTTCACCATTGTGATGATAAAAAAAACAAACGTTTTTAAAACACATTATTAAAATGTAAAATAACTGATAAAATAACTTCAATTAGGACAAAATGGCTGATGTCTGGTCTCATTCCCAGTTCATATCACAAGCTTAATGATGTTATTTTTAGAAAAGTGCTTTCCCTTTGAAACAAAGCACTGTCACTCAGTGAACATGTCCACCCAGAGAATATTGAGAAAGAGTATAGCTGATGGACATAGTATGCCTGCAGAGTTGTAAAGGTTAATGTAAGCCACTGGAAGTGTGGGTGTGTGGAGGAGTTTCATCACTTCATACAAGTGCAACTTCTTGGTAAGTTACATTGATAGATTTATCTATCAAATATTAGGGCATATGTGTACTTTACATGAATTCAAAATCAAATTTCACTTACTCTATAAAAGCTTGATTAGACCTGTAAAGTCTGCCACTATAGTTCTTGGTGTCATTATTTTGTTATCTGAGTTGTGACCTTTGGAGAGTTGTTTGAAAATATGAACAGAAGTCCTATTATTTCCAATAAAATTATTTTGAAAGAGAATGATTAAAGGATGCAACAGAGAAATTTTCTTCTTGGTAGAGTGACTTTGAGAAATTTGTATGAAATGTCCCACCAGACACAAGAGACACTGCGTAACTTGACAGATAAACAGACTGAATTTTATCAAGCTTTTGGGTAGCATCTCATTTGTGTGCATGTGTGTGTATACACTTAAGTGTTTATATATATATATATATATATATATATATATATATATATATATATTCCACATAATGTTTTTTTTTCTACTGTATTTCAACAAACCTATTTCAGTTGTTACATTTGATTGTTGACTAATAACTTCAAATGTATCCAAAACAAGACCTTCATTCTATCTACCCATCTCCACCTACCCAGTTAGCTATAGTCTGCCATATTGATACTGATTTGATAGAGGAATTTGGTTAAATGGATCTTTTGTTTATAAAACATTTAATCATCATAGAATGTAATTTGATGTTGTTGGCCTTTTGGGCAATTTCTAGAAAGAATTGAGAAAATAAAGGCAAATAATGATGGAAATAATAGGTTTATCCTGTTATC
Organism: Acanthosepion lycidas; assembly: GCA_963932145.1. Classification (NCBI taxonomy): domain Eukaryota; kingdom Metazoa; phylum Mollusca; class Cephalopoda; order Sepiida; family Sepiidae; genus Acanthosepion; species Acanthosepion lycidas. The sequence continues at coordinate 3,100,142 of OZ010597.1, forward strand.
CTTAATAAATATCTTTTTTTTTTTTCTTTTTTTTTTTCTGTTTTGTTTGTAGAAGAGAGTGAGGCTCCTCCAAGCGGAAAACGGCATAACAAGAGGAGTAAAAACAATTCTTTCAGTGGTGAGTATCAATTAATCTTCTCAATTTCTTTCATCTGCCACCATTCAAACCTTTTTTTTAACTTCAAATTACTCCCCCCCCCCCGCCTAAACGTTTCTATTTTTATTCTTTGAGTTTTACCTTTCATTTGTTACTAGCTTAAAAGCCACCCTGTCGGGCAGCATTTAAACTAGCTCCTGCAAAGGATCCTTGACTGGGCTTTTATCACAATAGGATAAGGGAGGAGGAGTTGATGCGATAGGCAGCAATAAACAACAGAAGAACTCAAAATGGATCACTGCATTTAAATATTGCATTAATATCTAAGCTTACCTTTAAAAAGTTAAACGATAATTCTTCTGCAGCCACTTAATTTAAAGACAATTTGATGTTCGTACGTCCTTCCTTTCCGTCCAAACAATTATTTTTATTCCATAGGTGACTTTCACTTAATTTCATAATTCATTTTGATTATTCCCAAATTTTTTTCCAAGTTATAAAAATTATCATACAAAAAAATTTGTTGTAAAATCATTTTTTTTAAAAAAAAATATCTCCAGTAATAAAAACTTAGTAATCCAAAATTTCAGAATTAAGGGTCTGGATTCAGCCCAGAATGTTTTTAATTTGCTCACAATTGCCTGATTCCAAAATGGTATGATATGTTGGGCTACGACCTCTAGGAGTATAATTGAAAATGTGCGACACAGTGACACACTGACATTCACATTTATTATATAGATTGTTGAAATGTATAATTTGACATCAATGCATTTGTTTGCTTTAAATTTTAGTGCCTTTTACAGACTTTGTTGGATGATGGCTCTTATGTGATAAAGTCTTTTGTAATAATGAGGAAATATTGTTGAATCTGTGTAATAATTGGACTCACAGAAAAAAAAAAAAATCTTTGTCAAAATGTATCCACAATTTATCATCAAACATAAGCATCAAATGATTTACTTTTTAAACTTGTCTACAACTCCTCTTTTTCTTCATTATGAAGGAGCTAAACTTTCTATGAATTAGGTAAATAAGCCAAAGTTCTATAGTATTTTTGTTTATTATTTTTAAAAAATAGTGCTCGATACAAAAGTAGAGCATAAATATAATTATTTATTTAAAAATATGATTCCAACATGCTACATAAGAGTTCTCATGTTTCAAAACAAGAGCCGAAAACTTCAATATAATTATTTGAATTAAATTGAATTAAAGTACTAAGCTCTGTTCCATCTTCAAGTGAAATTTTTTTTAGAATAACTTATTTCTGAAGTTTATGCGTTTTATAAGCATATTCATTATTGAAATCAAAATTTCTATGGTAACGGCTAGAGCAATTGTTCAAAGAAAAGGGGCGTAAAGTGTTAATAATTTGTATCAATATCTCGGTTACATTCACAGATGTTATGTCAAGGTAAGGTTGGGGTGTCTAAATTTAAAGTGGAAGATGACATCATCCAGTCTGATTAAGCATCTATGGAGATTTATTTATTTTTTTTATTTTTTTTATTAATTTTTTCTGAAAGGGTTTTGTGTATATAAAAACTGTCGTAAATCACTAACATTTGTTTTTTGACGACTTCATAAAGGGTTATCTTTTTTTGTAGGGCATTTAAACTATTTAAAAATTATTTTATTCTTTGTTTGTTTTTATGCTAATTATTCAATGCAAAAATTTGATGATGTCTGCAAAAAACCGTTAACTCATGTCTATTGTTTAATAGATTTTTATTATTTAGAAACTTAATAATGTGTAGTTTTTCATGTAGGCATAAAGGGCATGGGTCATCCCAAGTTTTACAAGTTCTAGTTTTGTTTATAATTATATATATATATATATATATATATATATATATATATATATTAATTTAAAAGAAAAACAGACCACTTTAAGGTACCATTATAATAATTTATTACACCAGAGTCCTTTTAAAGGATGCTGGATCATCAGATAGCACTTCCAAAAATGAAGTGAAATGAAAAATTAAAATTGATGGGTAGTGTAAGTTTTTGTAATTAACAGAGAGTGTAAGAGGGATAGTTAAAGAGACATGGTAGAGTATAGGGAGGGATTAATTTTATATCTCTCTCAAGTATACTTTATATTGGGGGAGGAGGAGTGACCAGACCATGACCTATTTAGATGGTTAACTTAACGGAAGTGATATATAGAAATCGGAGGGGAGTAGGGAGAAAAGGAAAATGAAGGGAGAGGGAAGTAAAGAGAAAGAGGCTGTAATTGGGTTTTAGCAATTTATGTAAAGAATAGATTCTAATGCTTGATAGAAATTTAGATGTCAAAAAAAAAATTTGATGTTTGCTATCAATTTAAATATTTAATTATTTTTAAACAGATAGTTTAGGGATTTAATATAAGTTAAATACTATATTTATTAACACATTTATAGAGAACATATTAAAAAATATTTTAAATTATAATAGTTTGTTTACCCGACCAATTGTACTTTTTTAATATTGTAAAAATAGTTACGGTAACATCTTTATTAGTTTTACTTTTAACCTAATTTATGAATGCAATTTGTCATTATTTTTTTATAAGTAATCTTACTTACTTAAAGTTTAGGTTTAATTATGGAATAATATTTGAGGGTAATATTAAAGATTTTGCTTTCTTATATATATCACATACATAGTCATGCAAATCCCATATATACATACATTTATTTACATGTGAAAATGCACACATAGACACACTTGTAGCGATATACACAGGTACCTATTCATATTCATACATAAATTACATACACATACATTTATAAATAATTACATATATTTTAATATTTGAAATTTATTTAGATTTTTGTTTAATTTCATAGTTAAAGTTTAACATTAGGTGACTTCTGAAGTGTTTAATTATTCAAAAAAAAAAATTAAGTTAATATTTTACTATCAATATTGATAAAGAGTGGTATATTTAAATTTAAGTTAAATTATCAATATAAAATGAAAATACCTCCAGATGATAAATATACACTTTCATAATTCTAATTATAGAACATTAAAGGAGAAAGTGAGATTAAATATTAATAAGAGGAATTTTAAAACACATTTAAAATGACCTATATGCATATAAGCACCATTATCCGAAATGCCCATACACACACATATATATATATATATATATATATATATAAATTCACATATAAATGTCCAAGTTCATCTACGTTTTAGAGTACATACAAACAAGTACAGCATCCATATGTTCATGCATTCATTTCAAAAACAAAAGTAATATTTTCCCTTTTTATATAGTTATTTCCAAATATATTTAGTTAAATTGAAGTGGCTTTTATGTCTACATTTAAAAACCAACTCGTTATGTTTGTTCAGTAATATGTCTGGATCTTTATGCCTTATTATTAGGATTTTTATGCGCAAGTTACATCGGTCTCTGAAGTTTATTGGAGTTCTAGCCCTCGAGACGATTCTCCATTTTACTTGTGGGGTTAAGTTGCTTTCCAGCAAATTCCAATAATGTTTTGATAGTGCCGTTTGATGCTTTTTGGATTTAATTGTGAAGGATTGGCGATGGTTATAAAAACGTTGCTTCCAATTTCCTGCTGATATTCCTATGTATATCTTCTTCTGTTTAATATCTTCTTTGGGGATAATTGTAGCTTTGTATATTACGTTTTCTGCCATGCATATTCCCTCTACTGGACAAACGGATCCTTCCCTGCAATTACAGGTCGATTTGTTCTTTTGACTTTCATTAAGATCTTTTTGTAGTTGATTATTATGAAATTCACTTAAAATTTTTCTATTGTGAGAGCTAATAAATTTTTCTACATTGCTCATGCAGGAATAACTAATTTTTAAATTCATTTTGTTGAACATCTTTTTTAATAGTTCATCTTTTCTAAAATGCTTGTCTATTAATTTAAGAAAGTATTTCCCTATATTAATATTCGAAAGTTTACAGAAAGGCGGGTTGAACCATATAATTTTCCTTTTCCTATTTTTGGATTTAGAGGATGTGTTATTAATAGATTTATCTATATAAATTAGTGTTTGTTTAAATTGTGTGTGTGTGAATATATATATATATTCACACACACATACACACAATGTGTCAGAAATACTTTCCACATATATCACCCAAATAAAGGAGAGATATTGTAGGTACCTCCACTAATTTGCAATACTTAAGATTTAGAATGAATTTTAAAAATGAAAAATATTTCTTGAAGCTTTCATTTACTATTTCTAGTAAGTAAAATACTCTGTAGTGTATTTCAAACAGAAATTATATTGATTAGGATTGATTTGCTTTTTTTTTTTTTTTTTTTTTTTTTTGCTAAAATAGCTGAGTAGTGTCCTATTTTAGTCATCCCAATGTAATTTTCTTCATTAAAAAAATTTTCAGAAATTTTATTTGAGGGATATTAGCTGATTTAAAGTATAATTAATCTGATTTGAAACAAAATATTATTTACTTTAAGTTGAGATAACAGAGAAATGGATTTTTAAAACAAACTGCTGGTGTGATTTATGTGCTTTTCATTGCTTGTCAATCACATAAGCATTGATAAGGTTTTGGCAGGTTAATTGTTGTTTTAAGGAGACTTTATCTGTTACAAAATAATTTAAGAAAATGATGGTGAGAGCCGTGTTTTTATATAAATTTTAAGTACTCAGTAATCTTAAAAATGGCAAAGAATAGTTGATATTTGGAGAAAAAAAAATGTCTGAGAAAACATTTAAAAAAAAAAACAAACTTGTGCTTTGTTTTCCTGTTAATTTCAGCCTCTGAACGAAGCATTTTAGCTGATTCATTAGCGGATGAAACTCTGGAGATGGAAGAGGAAGATACAAGCAGTGAAGTGATACATTGTGTGTGTAACCAGGTGGAAGAAAAAGGGTTGATGATACAGGTAAGTATTAGACACAAAATCCCCCATCCACCATTTCCCATGGAATCTTTACTACTTTGTTTTTTGTTTTTTTTTTCATATCTATATATATATATATATATATTTTTTCTTAATGTCAGCAGAAAATAACACTTTGTACTGAATCTTTGGATATGTGTAAGACCTGGAAGCAATCAGACACATCAACATTATTTTGTGTTGAATATTTGAAAAGCATTGATGAAAGACTTGTTTCAGTCATTATTTATTTATCATTTTAAAACCCATGTTGGATTTGGGGTAAAATGACAATCGGCAGGCAGGCTTAGATTTTAACCTGACACATGCTTATTCTTTTTAGTTGATCTTTGACAATGAAGTTCCAAGAATTTATTTCATTTCTGGTACTTAATTGCTGTTAAAAGACAATTGAAAACAGGTATGTCCTGCCACATAACTTCTTGTGGAACACTGTTCTCTGCTTTTCAATAGTTGTTTTGGCATTTCTCTCGAGAAGGCAGATAACTCAAAGACTGTCTTGCCATAATTCCTTTTCTTTTTAAAGTCTTTCTACTACTACTACCACCACCACCACCATTGTGGTGATCCAATATTTTGTTGACCTGTGAACAATATTCAAAAACAAAAGGTTTGGTAACTGACAGTCTCCTATTTTCAAAATACAACCTGCTCAGTGGAAGTGTAGATTATGACAACATTACTTTGATGCAATATCAAGAACTTTTGGGTTCATTAATAACATGGAGTAAAGGTTTGGCTTTCAATGTGGTCATGCATGACGAATATTTACGTTCTTGTCTGTTAGGTCAACAATGAAAATAAAATCACTTTGAAACACATTCAAAAGCAAATCATGTTTGTTCAAAGTTTGAAGGTCAATTTCTAAAAAAAAAAAAGAAGTTAAAAATAGATGAACTAGCAAGTCATTGTTTCCTGGACAAACTGTAAACAATAACTGAATAATTACATTTTTTTGGTGACTGATTTTTATTGATTAGCATTCTTTAGACTTTCCTCTAAGGACATTTTTCAGAATATTATTTTTTTTTAATCATATTAAAAGTGGGATCCTGTACATAAAAGCAGAATGAAATTTATCCCAGATTATTTTTTTTAAGAATTGTCTTGTTTTTATCTATAAATGTCAGATTTGAAACTGTATCCCAATCACTGATAAATGTGTATTACTGATGTCGGCCTTTTTTATTTTAAATATTTTTTATTATAGAATTAAGTGAAATTATATTCCCAACTTCCCTCATTCATGTGTATGTGTTGTCACAGCAACATAAACAAATTTAATCTGATTAAGTTCTAAATGATGAAACAATTTGTCATTATTTTCCCCCAATATTATCTTTGATATATAAAAATATATTTATTGTTATCTCATTAAATGAAAAAAAACAAAAACAAAAAAAAAAAATTTTGGTGTTTCTGTTTGTCAGTGAGAAAAGATTGTTTCTACAGGGAAGGATTTCATTTTTGAGACTTGTACAAACAAAATTTGTTTGTAGGGATGAAAAGATTCAGTTTGAAACTACAAAAAATATGAGGACACAACTCTTTTTTTTATGTTTGGTTAATGAAAAATACATAGTGAGTTTGAAATCTATTAGGGAAACCTTAGTATAGTCTCAAAAAAAAAAAAAAAAAAAACTCTACAGACACAAGGGAAATTGGTTGGACTGTCTGTTGTATTTTGTTGCTTCATTTTCAATACAACCAAGAAAATTTTTTTTTTTTTTCTTTCTTTCTTTTATTATTTCCTTTTCTATTTGTAAAGTGATGCAATTTCTTTTTTTTTTTTACTTTCTCTGTCAGTGTGAAGTGTGCATGTGTTGGCAACATGCAACTTGTATGAATCTTGATGAAGCAACTCTCCCCAAGAAATATATCTGTTCTGTTTGTCGGAATCCAAAAGGTAAGAGAAACTGTTTTCAACCAATGTCTTCTGATTGGTCACATTTGACAACCTTTCCATAAAGTGGTGATTAGTGTGATACTCTCCAGTCTAGCGGTTGTCATTAATTACAGTAGTTATTTCTAGAGTGGGAGTTTAGATAACACTTGTATTAAAACTGTGTTTGTTTACTATGCTTAAGATTTATCTGGTTCCGATGCTGGGGCTAGTATATCATGTTTGAAGTCTGGTAAAAAGCCTAGATTTCAAATGCTGATTTTGAAGGCCACCCTTACTTGGAAGACTGTGTCAATGCAATCTTCCTAACCTCTTATTCAATTTTTTTTAATTGTTTTTTTTTTTTTTATTGTTGTTTTTTTATTCATTGAGTGTGTGTGTGTGTGTGTTTTTTTTGTTTTTTTTGTTTTTTTTTTTCTTGTTTTAAAGGTTTTCAATTAGCAAATTGTCCACTATTTTCTTTTTAGAACAATATGTACAATAAAAAAAAATTGGAGAGCAATTATTTTTTAGCTTTGGAGGCTTGAATGAAGCTTAGTCTTTAGTTTCTCAAAGCATTTTACATTAGAATTTTTTTCTTGTTTGTTTTACAGGAGACGAGTTGTGATGATGCTGTCTTTTGATGTAATTGTTTGCCTTGTGCTTGTTAATGTTTTGTTGAGTTAATTTCCTGTTGTACACAACCATTTTCTATTTTATACAGGTCTTCGTCCCAGTGCTCGATACATTTATGACCAGGATTGGATTAAATTGGGTCAGTTGCCTCGGTTCAGCTTTGTGGAACCTGATGAGAACGATGATGAAATTGTGCGGAAGATCCTGGCCACAAATAATTTGGTTGGAGATTTGCATAACATTAAGGCTGTGCTGTATGGACTTCAGCAACAGATTAAAATTAATTTGTAAGTTGAAAAAAAAATACTTAACTTTACACTGTGTAATGTTTTCCTTTTTTCTAAACACTCAAGTTACAAATGAAAAGACTATTTTGTAAATTATGCAGAATTTTCACATCTACAAAACCTATTTTTGGAAAGTTTTAAAATATTTTCAAAACTAATGAAAAAAAAAAAAAAAAAAGTTGATGGCTTAAGATATTGTTAGCAAGAAGAATTATATAACCCTTGAAAATAAATTCTAATTACAGCAGTTGTAATAATCTTGTCTTTCATCATCAATGCCACCCTATGACTGGCTGGCAAACAAAAGGGAAGCTAATTTAGAAACGAAATTTGTGTAAAGCATGAAAACAAAACTACAATCATTTGAACTGCAATGCATTAAATTTTTTGCTTGTATGTGTGTAGTTTCCTTTTGTCTTTATATATATATATATATATATATATATATATATATATATATATATATATATATATATATATATATATATATATATAATATTAGTGGTCAATAAATATATATATATATATATATATATATAATATTAGTGGTCAATAAATATATATATATATATATATATATATAATATTAGTGGTCAATAAATATATATATATATATATATATATATAATATTAGTGGTCAATAAATATATATATATATATATATATATATATATATATATAATATTAGTGGTCTATATATATATATAATTACCTCCTCGTCACTTTCGTATATTAGGCATTGAACTGTATCACCTCATGTTCATGAACTTGCCCGACTTCTCCGCTAACCTGATGAATACTCATGAGCACCCCTATAGTAAAAAACTTGAAGGACCAATAGTATTTTGAAAATTAATGTTAATTAATTAATTAATGAAATTAATGTTAACATATAGGTACTGAAGGAGGATTTGTTTACATGATACTGGTTAATTTCAAATTAAATCGTCATATTTTGATCACTATAGGCCGAAAATTTTATCAACTTTTATCATATGGCCATCTTAAAAAGGCTAAGGCATGGCATTTATAAATGATAATATAAATTTTGATGTATATTTGTGAATAAGTATTTTGCACATATATACATCCAACCAGACATATGCACAAAGCAATAGTTCTTTTTGTTTTTTGTTTTTTAAACTAAGAGTCACTGAGTGCAAAAAGGTTTTTATATTCTAAAGTATTTTCAAATTTTATATTCTGACTTATATTCATTGTATTTGACTAACATTATTTATATGATTTTAGAAATGACTATTAAATTCTGAAGGTCATGTGATCTCAAATGAGAATAAAAGTCTATCTTCTGTTGACCAGCATTTATAAGTATTCTCAATTTGATTCAATTTTATTCATTAGGTTGGTGCATAAATAATGATGTAATAATATTGTCTTTTGACGTTAAAAAATACGTCAAAAAATGACATTACGCCATTATTTTTGCACCAACTTAATATTTATTTATTTTTGACTCCTTTGGTTGAGCTGAAAAGTTTTCAGCACTTCCTTGCACTTTGAATTTTGAATCCTTCCCTCCCCCCGGTAGTGAGGTGTGTTTTTTTTTTTTTTTTTTTTTTTTTTACTAAATGCAATGATTAGAAATCGAGTTATTTTCAGCTATGGCGTTGATGTTCTAAATTCATGTGTTATGGTTAATTTGAATTCCAAATATTCTTATGGTCATAGAGAAAAAAAATGGTTTTCTTCTTTTTCTTTGGTACAGAAATAAAGATGGAGAAGGCCTTAAAATATGGACTAAAAACTGGTGCAACCTTTCAGAATCTGTTTTCACATCCATACCAAAAGTGAAGGAAGAATCGCGGAGCAAGCTTTTGGCAGACTTGGATGACGAACCTTGTTTTGTTGATCCAGTTACTGTGGATCCGCAGGTGCCTGATGAGATTCTTGCTGATCAACAAGCTGATGATCCAGTCCCTGATGTTTCTGGTGAGGAATCTGTATTGCCTTCAAGTAATGGAATGAATCGTGGAAGCAGTAATAGCACTCAAGCCATAAACAAAACAGAGTCAACAGATTCTTTGGCATCTAACCAAACCAATTCAGGTTGTTTGATTTTATAACACTTTTTGGTTTGTAAATTTGCTCTTAAGAACCCTGACGTAATAATGCGCTTGAATATAGTGATTATCAATGTAGTAAAATTCAATTTTACTTGCACAGCAATTCTAGCCAACTTTCAAATTATTAAATTTTGCTTCAGACTTTTGTCAAATTTTTTTTTTTAATCTATGACATGTTCATTGCAGTTTAAAAAAAAATCATTTCTGATAAAGATAAGCTGTTTATATATTAAAAAAAAAAAAAATCTGAACTTTTTCCAGTTCTTTAACAAACATTGAAATATTGAGATTTTAGAAAAAAATCATGTGTAAAAAAAAAAAAAAAAAAAAAAAAAAAAAAAAATAATTTTAGAATGCCTTAAAGTATTTCATGCTCTAATTATTTTAATGTAAAAAACAGGTTTTATTTGTTTTCTGATTTGAGTCGTATATTAAAATCAAATCCACAACATAAGAAAACCACCTAAAAGTTTTATAAAATAAACAAGACTTTTTTTTTTTTTTTTTTAATATTGTAGGCAACATAGAATATTTTCAGATTTTAAAGCTTTTCATTTTTGGCTCTGAACTCTGCAACATAATAATGGTTAAATCCAAACTTAAATTAAAAATTATTGCTTTTTGGGGAACAGCAAGATTTGAAATAGGCCTCCATTTCTGGCACTCGGTTGCACTGTGAGTTGGCCTTGAAGTAAAGAACACCATGCAATTACCATTGCTTCTTTTTTCTTCATGCATGGAATTTTGTATAAGTATGTTTGTGGAATTAAGAAAACAGTTTCCAGGTGTGAATCTTGTAAATGTTTCCTTTTCTTTCTATGCTTTTCTAGGATCTCCAGCTCAAGGTGTGAAGGAGAATGGCTTGTCAAAAGACAGCAATGAAGTTTCCCGACCTGCAAGTGCCCCAGTGTCTACTTCTTCAATGTCTAATGGTAATGGAGATGAAAGTCCTTTGCCTAGTGATGAACAGCCCACTCATTCACCACCATCCAACCAAAACCATTCAAGAAATGAAGATGTAATTGATAGCAAAGATGTTCGATCATCCCAAAAAAACAATGATAAAAGTGTTGATGGATGGAGTAGAAGGTCGTCTTCGATAAATAAGGAAGGCTCAATGGGAACATCTGCTGGTGATTCTACAACAGATAAGGTAAGTTTGATTGTGAACTTCTGTGGTGCTGGAAGGATCTGCTTGTGCCTGTGTATATGCATCCTGCCTTCAAAATGAGTAGGGTCATAGGTGTATATCTGCAGCTGAGAGTAAGGAATTTTCTGCTCAAGGTTAAGATCTTGTATTTTTTCCAATAATCCTTTCACATATGGTAGGCAGACTGAGGCTGTTTTCTGAGTGTTATCCTCTTGAACATTTCTATCTCAGTTTATCGGATCTGCTCTCATGTATCCAGTGTAGTTGTTACATTATACTACTGGATACAATAAAAAAAAGAAAAAAAAAGAAAAGGTTACTGAAACATTAGGTTTATAAGTCTCAGAAATTCATACACTGCTTCAAAGGCACATGACCCAGTGGATAAAAGTGTTGCTTGAAAGAGTTGTGAGTTCAATACCTGGCTACAGTAGAGGTGAACAAACACTTGAGAGTTGAGTTAAAGGGAGATAATTGATATTGAGACGTGAAAGAAGCATGGCACATGGATCTGGAACAATCTACCCCAGTGGACAAAATTAAGGGTTCAGTTCAAAATTCCAATCACCTGAAGAAGACCAGAGAGTACAATGACATCATGTACATCATGAATATCAACAAAGATGAGGACAATGTAAATAATGTAATTTTATTTTCCAAAAATTTTTACATGTGCAGAATAAAAAATATTTTCTTGAAACCTTAGTTGCTAACTTTCAGGTTCAAAACTTTTAGTAAGCTGAAACTATTTTTCAAAATATATTTCAAAAGAATAAAATATAAAGAAAAACAATGAAAATCCCCTGAAAATCATCAGTTCTAACAGTTATTTCTTTAAACTCGTATGTGACAATTCCATTTTAAACTCGTATGTGACAATTCCATTTTAAACTCGTATGTGACAATTCCATTTTAAACTCGTATGTGACAATTCCATTTTAAACTCGTATGTGACAATTCCATTTTAAACTCGTATGTGACAATTCCATTTTAAACTCGTATGTGACAATTCCATTTTAAACTCGTATGTGACAATTCCATTTTAAACTCGTATGTGACAATTCCATTTTAAACTCGTATGTGACAATTCCATTTTAAACTCGTATGTGACAATTCCATTTTAAACTCGTATGTGACAATTCCATTTTAAACTCGTATGTGACAATTCCATTTTAAACTCGTATGTGACAATTCCATTTTAAACTCGTATGTGACAATTCCATTTTAAACTCGTATGTGACAATTCCATTTTAAACTCGTATGTGACAATTCCATTTTAAACTCGTATGTGACAATTCCATTTTAAACTCGTATGTGACAATTCCATTTTAAACTCGTATGTGACAATTCCATTTTAAACTCGTATGTGACAATTCCATTTTAAACTCGTATGTGACAATTCCATTTTAAACTCGTATGTGACAATTCCATTTTAAACTCGTATGTGACAATTCTAGTTTAGTTTCAGAAAAGCTTTTTGTAATTACTCTGAGGAACTCTTGATTTTACTGAATATGATAGGGTGGACATCAGTGCATTTCAGTGATAAGCAAAATTAACCTCAGATTGAAATCCATCTTGAGAAAGATACAACTTTTTTTTTAATTTAGAGATAAACTGATTACAGGGTCAGTTGTTTAACTGATCTTCTGGTTGACAAGATTAAAGGCTACTCAGTCTTGGAAGTTCATAGCAATTTCAGTTTTCTCAACATATATTTCTCTTCCTGCTTGAGAAGGCTTTGAGATTATTTTTAATTTTTTTTTTTTTTTTTTTTTTTTTTTTTCTTCCAAAGGATTTCTTTTTTTTTTTTTTTCTCTCTCTCTACGTCTTTTCTTCCTTCAGTTGGTAGATTCTTTAAAAAGTGAAGTGAAATTGGAACACTGTGAAAATGCTGACCTCGGCTGTGATGTAAAAACTGAAGAGGTGGATCCTCTTAGCCAGAAGCAGACTTATATGTTGCAGTACGTGATGCAGATGCAGCAGGAGATTGACAACCGGCTGAACAAAATCAGGGAACAAGTAGACAGTAAGTGACTCCGCCCCACACACGCACACACAATTTCTTTCTTTCCTGGAAAATTTTTATGCAAAGACTCTTATTCAGTTTTTTCTAAAATTTATGTCGTTTTTATTTAATTACTAAAGAAAATATATATATATATATATATATATATACACACACACACACACACTTGACCTATCTGAATTTTTTTTATTATTATTCATTATTGTCCTCTTTTTAGTTGTTTTTATTACTTTTTATTTTAAATATTCTTTGGCTTTCCTGTCAGTGTCGTCCTGGTTATGATGATAAACTACATCCATGTCCTGGGTAAGACAATAAACTACGTCCAGCAGCAAGGCCCTCTGATCAGGGGGTTTTGAGGAGTGTGGAACCACCTCTTAATTGCTAGTGTCCCCAGGTTCACTCTGACCTGGTGTGGTAGCACCTGTTAGAGTACTAGCTATGGGCAAAACGTTAACCGCCCCAAGCTTGGGTCAAAACACTATGAAAGTGTAAAAATAGGTTTTAATACCAGAAATACTTTGAAAAAAAATTATTATCAGCAATACATTTTTGGAAAAAAGGTATTACCAGCTATACACTTTTTAAGAAAAAATATTATCAGCAATAAAAATCTTGTCAGTGTTAAATAACCCATTGAGCTGTTGATATGCTCTAAAACAAACCAAAACCTATCATTGACTGAAGTTAAACAAATTTGTGTCACTATTCCACAAATTATTAGGATTTTTCTAAGAAAACTGGTGAAAAATTCTAAGCCTTAGAAAGTTGTGGAAAGCCATAATTGTCCACGTCCTGAAAGGACATGGCACATAGAATAAATGTTGCTAGTATAGCAAGTTCAAAGTACTCTATTATGGTGGCCTTATGCCAAACTAAGTTATCTCCTTTAGCTTATGGAACATTTTATATAAAATAAATTTTGTTTTAAAAATTTGTTTTCCTGTTTCTTATTTTTTTTTTTTTTTTTTTTTTTTTTTTTCCCCCAGTCCTGGAGGAACGGGAGAAACTGAACAGCCCTCTGTCTGTGAGTTTACCTTTGCTGAAGAAATCACTTCGGAATATGATGCAGGACCTTGGTAAAGTACGAAGAATGGCAGCCTATCACTGACAAATAAGACAGGGCACTTGGGGGATGGGGGTGTGGATGCTCCCTCACCTCCCCTTCCCCTGGCTCCTGCTCAAACACTTATGTTAAACATTAGCTGAGAAGAAAGATGATATTTATGACTGAGGTCTGTTTATAAGGGGATGATGCTGAAAAGTTCTCTAACCAAGAAGGGAATCCCTAAAATGAATGCTTGGTCATTTCGTTAGATTTTTGGGAAGTCATTCAAACTGAGAAATTTTCAGCACCTGCTTTTGTGTGTATGTGTAGGAGATTTTTTTTTTTTACTTGCTTTAATTGGTTAAGAAAGAAAGAAGAAATTTTTTTTTCTGCCCCTCCTTTTTATGTGAATTTTTTTTTAATTTTGCCTAATGACAACATATCAAATGTTCCATCTTGAAAATCTGGAGCTTCTTCCCCATTGCAGGAAAAATAAAATAGAAAGAATTTTAAACATTTTTAATGTTTTTGTAATTCATGGGACTTGATTGTATGCTATTCCATTAAGATTTTGTCCCATGAAAAATGGTGTTAGGTTGGTGCAAAAATAATGACGGTTTTTGATGTTTACGTCAAAAACCGTCATTACTTTTGCACCAACCTAATAATATTGCCTACCAAGAACTGTTTTCTGAAACTGCTAGGTTAGAAATATACTAATTGCTATATTTAGAAAAGAATAAATAGAAAGTGATTTTTATAAGTTGCCATTGAGAGAATAAGATGTTTAAAGAAACATAGGTTTACAGGAAAGTAGTATTTCCATTTTTTCTGGATTGAAGTTTTCACTTTTTTTTTTTTTTTTATTTTTATTTATTTATTTTCTATAAATGTTCTCCAATTCTAAAATAACACCAAGTTTACTAGAAATTACCTCAACTTGTAACTTTTGGAAATCATATTTGCCACATGTCAATGCCATATTAAATTTGTTTCTATGAATATTTCCTATTAATAATGACAAAAATGATGCCTTATTTTGAGAATGTTCATTTTTATTGTTTGCATTTTACCTTGAAGTGGCATAAAGAGAGTACTTTCATTACACTAAAATATGTTTAATTACAACATTTATTTTGACGACTTTATATTTTTTGAAGTGTCTTTCTTTATTGCCACTTTACAGTAATTACTATTTACTTTTACATCTGACCATTCTCAATATTGTGAGAACTATAAATTCATATCTTCTCCAACTCCCATAAGAAAATTAGATTTAAAAATAAAAATTCTGGTTCATAATTTTCGACAGCTCTCTTCCTGTCTCTATATTAAGGTTACTTTAATTTAATCATCACATAATAGTCATTAAAGTTATTATAAAAAAAAATTTAATTCATGTTCATCTTTTATTTTCTATTTTATCCTTCTCTTTTTAAGGTTACATAAAACATTTTTTTGTACCTAACACCTTAACCCTAAAAGATAAGCTCTTGCAATCTATAGCTCAAACATTTTACCCCTTTTCTGTTGGTGTTGCTTAAAACTTACTGTGTTGTTTGAGGTCCACTTTAGGTCATGTTCTTTACTTGTGTTTCTGGAGTCACAAAGAAAAGGCTCAAAATTGAAACAGGCTAAATTGTTGCTGGATTCAGATTTCATTTTGGATATTTTGATGATAGTCTTTTTTCCTAGAGCTTCAAATGGAAATACCGTTCCAATTTGGTTAACATCAACATTAAGATCTTTCTACATTATAAGCTTTTAATTTAAAAAAAAAATTCACTTGCCATTTTATCAAATTATTTAAATATTTTTATTGGAAACTTAATTTGGATTCTTGGCTGTTAAATATAAAAAACATGTCTTTGGAAAATAAGTAGAAACTGTTAATATTTTCATTTGATGAAGCACCTTCATGGATCAGGGCAGAGCAATAGATTGACAGTTGAGAGGTTTAATATGAGGAGCCAAGCAAGTAGTCAGTCTTGTACTTGCAAATCCTAGTGCTTTAACAATTCTTTATTTGTCTTTAACTCTAAAACAAATTTTGAGATTCACTTTTGGATATTTTATGCATAATTTTCAAATAATCAAGTGACTTTGGGGTGAATTGGTTAGCACTTTTTTTTTTCTTCTATCATTTTGGCAATATTAATCTCTTTCTCTTTTTTCACTAGCTCCTTGAATAGATTTTGATATTTGTTCCCACCTGCTTTTTAATTTAAAAAAAAAAAAAACAATTATTAAAATAAAATTTAGTTCAGCCACTTACTGGGATGTAATGGGAGTGTTTTTTTTTTTTTTTTTTTTCTTTTGAAAACTTTCTTCACTGATTCTGTCCTGAGACTTTTTCTTTTCTACAAATACTTTGGTAGCTTGCTAACTTCATAAAAATACAAAATTAAGTGCGGATTACTTATGCCCATAGTAACTGTTGGTGTCTTAGCATAATGAGAGCGGCTTTATTTTACTGCTGTGAATGCCCTTGTCTGGATGATGGTGATAAACGAGACAGACTTTTTTCTTTTTCGTTTCTTTGTTTTAATCAATGTACAGAATAAAAATGGAAAAGTATTGAAACTTGAGCAAATGTTCAGGACACATTCAATTTAAATCACTCATCAGATAAAATATCAAAGTAAGAACATTAACAGTCAATTCAAGTAGACTCATTAAATGTTTTTTTTTTCAAATTAACTATTCCACTGTTTTTTTTAAGGAGGCAGAACCGTTATTGAAAACAGACCTAATTTCTCTGTCTCTGCTGACTGTTTGGATTCTTTCTATTTAGAGCTTTATATTCAATCTCCTTATCACCAACTGTGTCACTCTTCAGCTTTGTGGTTGGCAGTAAAGCCTGAGCAGCTAAGTTTAGAGGTGGTCCAATTGCTTGTCAAAGTCTTTGTTTCTCACAAGTTTGAGCAGTTAGCATTTATGTTTTGGACAAATTTTTCTGTTGCGTGTTCTGTATTTGAATATCAAATTTTAAATTATTTTTTATAGAAGGTGGCACAAAATCTACTTGCCATTTTAAAACATGAACTTTTTTTTTTGTTTTTAAATAAAAGGTAATTTTTTTTTATTTTATTTTTTATTTTTTAGATATATTTATTTTACTACCCTGGAACTAATTGTGAAATATAACATCCTTCAAATGCCTTTCGGTTTTGGCTTTGCAGAGTTGAGCCCTTTTTTGGACATGGTTCCAAAGATGTAATTTCTGGTAGCATTTTATTCTTTGGGTCTTCTCTGTAGAAACACTTTCAGATAATCCCCTAAATAAAACAATAAAATCAGTTTTCAAATTTGGTGAAGCACTGCACCGAGTTAATTTCTAATTCATGTAAAATTAATCTGCCATGGAATATTCTATGAAGGAGCTCCAATTTTGCTCTCACGATGTAAACTTTTCACTCCTCTCCTGCTCTGCAATCGCCCTACATGCATTGCCTTCAACAGCTTAAAAGACGTAGAGTTTGTTAATTCATTCCAACGAGACTCGACTCTAAATTGTACATTTAAGAGGATGGCACTGATGTTGGTGAATAAGTCTAAGATTTTCAAGATACCTAATTTTGCTGTTTTGAAACTATTTTGATGGAAATGGGCTTCGTCATAAGACATGGTCAGAATCAGTGGACAAAACCTCTTTTCATTTCAGCAAAAGCTAACCTCTTATGAAAGTCTCTTGGTTTTAATTCTTGTAGCAGTTGATTCTGAGAGATATAACTCTTTTAAAATCCACAGCAGTAATCTCCTGAGAAATGTCCAACTGCCCAGAATGTCTTCAAGCTGAAGTTCTTTATCCTCATTCCTTTAGAACTGTCACATATGCAACATTCAACAGTTCAAAACTGTTTGTGGTTGTCCAGATCATGGCAACTTAGAAACAGTACTAGTGTTTGAAAGTGTTGAATTAAACTTTAATTAGTATATCTTCAGGAGGCATTTCTGACTTAGAAAAGCTCTTTGTTACTTACAAAATAAAATTGAACAATTGTCTTTTGTTCAGTTGTCTACTGCTCCATGCTTAATTTGGCAAATCTCACAGAATTTCATTAAATTCCTGTAACAGAAATAAATAGATTTGTAATTTAAGAAAAAAAAATCTTAACTTTTAAAATGGAAAGATTTTTTTGTCATTGCTGAAATTTAAACATGTGAAGAATTTGGAGGTTTAGAGACACTGTCTCTGTTAATGTATCTGATTTTAACTTTTCTTTTAACTATGCTTATATCACGCTTCCTTATCACCAACTGCTGTAATTTAAGCTCTCTTGGCTGACAGAGCAATGAGAGAAATCTACTTAGAAAGTCTTATTGCCAGTCTATTTTTCACTTAACCTTGCCACACTTACAATCAGTGTTCTTTAAAATTGTTAATTGTAGCAGCAATGTTTCTTAACTGAAAGGTAAACTTCTAAATATATAAAACGCAATATATATCTCTTCTATAAACAGTTTTCTATACGACCAGAAGAATAAGCAAATTGTCTATATTTGTACTTTTCTGTTGATGTAGAAATTTATAATTATTCAGTGGTCTTTATTAGGAAAAGGTGGCATTTGTAAAAATGTCTGTTTTTGAGATGAGGCCAGGAGTGTGGGGGCAGAGGGGTACTTGTATTTTCAAAAGTGCAAATTTATAAAGTGTTCTCTGTATGAGAGAACCGGTGGCAATTTTTGTTTGAACTTTCTCTAGGTAAAGAATTTTTATTTTATGAATTTATTTTGACTAATTTCTTGAGAATTAGATTCTTGGTTTAACTAGAATGAACAACAAGCTCTAAATGTTAGGGAGAAGCAATGATCCGATAAGATAATGAGGGAGAAGCAATGATCCGATAAGATAATGAGGGAGAAGCAATGATCTCAAGGAGAAGTAATGATAGAAAAAAAATGCTGTAATGTTTTTGTTGTAATTTATATCATCAGCAAAAAAATGATAGGAATCCATCATCATCATCATTGTAAAGAAAATGCTGATAATCTCATGTAAGATATTAAAATGTAACATGAAGCTATTTTGGCAATGATCTCAGTCTAATATCTTTTAGTATCACATTTGCTCAAATGTTTCACCAAAAAACAAAATGTCCAATGACATAATGACATGGTTATTACAGTCACTGCTGAACAAGTGTAAAAGCTAAAAAGAAATTAGATTTCAAGAATAATAGGATTTAGAAATAGATAATTAGTAATAAAAATAAAATAAATTTTTTACCATCCCCAAATAATTATTAATTAGCTTGCAAGGTACAGATGAGTTATTTTAATGGTTAACTGCATTGGTGGGAGACCTATTTCTTTAGAAATTTTGTTAGTCATTTTTTTTCTGTCTGGTATCAAATTTGATAAAATGTGTGAATAACTTGTCTTATTTTTTAGTTTTCTCTAAAATATTTATTTCTCTTGGTTGGATAGAGATTATTGTAACCCATCAGAAATTTCTTTCCATTGACATAAATTAGCTAATTTTTCTTCTCTGCTCTTTTCATTGAGGCCATATATTTATCCTGTGTCTTTGGCATGCACTCAATCCTTGCATACCCCCCAACCCCACCCACTTCCCATTTGAAAGGAACTGGCCATGACTTGATTTAAAAAAAAAAAAAAAAAAAGGCCCTTTACTTGCAGGCAAGTATAAGGTTAACAGCAGTGTGTGTGTGTGTGTGTGTGTGTGTCTTTCTGTTATGGAAGATTTTCATTTCTCTTCTTTCAATTATTTGATTCTTTCATTATTTTCCAAATTATTTTGATAAATATTTTCATTGTTTCAGTCAATTTTCTGGCCTTCCTTCTGGGAATTGTTCATCTTGGATATTTCTCTCTCTCTCTCTCTTTCATGCAGAAGGGAAGAAAGAAAAAAAAAAGACAAAACTTTATTAACTAAGAATTTCTGAAATTTTCTTCTAGAAAAAATTTTTTTAAATATTTCCTGCTTTGGTGTTAACCAGTTTTTGAGATTCCCCCCTCATTTTACTCCCCCTTTTTTTTTTTTTCTTTTTTTTTTTTCTTTTTTTTTTCTTTTTTTTTGTTTTATAATCTTTGGATTCATTTTTGGATTGTTAATTTTTGTCCATATAAAATAAAGAAACTCCTACTCCCCAAATTTTTACCCCATTTGTTTGTCTCAAGATTTTCACTTGTTCTGGTCATCATGGGTTGACCATTTTTTTTTTTTTTTTTTTTAAATTTAAAAAAATAATTTTTTTTTTATTGTCTGTCTGTTATCTGAACTGTCAAGTGGAGTAATTGTGATCAGTTTGGCCCAAATTGCATTATAAACATAATTTCTTTTCACACACATACACAATGACCCTACAATAAGAATTATTTGTATTGTTTCTATTGGGGTAGAGAAAAGGTGTTTTTACTTTCTCCTACATATTTCTTTTATGCTGGCTATTCAGAAACCAAATTTAAAAAAAAAATTAAAGAAATATGAAAATCTTCTATTACAAAATCAAACCCTTCCGATTTGCCTTCTGAGCCAAAATATTTTTTAATCATTTCTTTTTCTTTTTTTTTTTTTTTTTTTTTCTTCTTAAAGATTCTTAAACCATTTTTCCTTACTTAGAAAAAGGAAACAATCCCAGAAAAGTTTACCAAATCAATTTTATCTGTTTCATCTTTTGTATCAACAAATAAAAACTGATTAGAGATAAGCTAATGTTAAAAAACAAGAAACAAAAGTTTAGTATGAAATTTTTTTCCCTCTCAACATCAGTAACGATATTAAACTTTGTTGGCAATTCAGTTAACAGTTGACAAATGAACCCATTTTATGAAAATGTGCCTCCATTTGACATGGAATCTTTTAATTCCAACTGATTTTTGGGGTCAAGATTGTAATTCCTTACATTTGGCTGTGCTTTTATTCATTTTTTTTTTTTTTTTTTTTTTATAGGCAAACTAAAATATTTTGGCTCAGTGCTAAAAATGGAAAGGCTGAATAAAATTTGTGTATTTGTTTCTCAATAAGAAAAAAGTCAACATAGATTTAAGGTGCCGAACATCTTCAGAATGTTTCTTTCTTCCTTACTTTTTTTTTTTTTATTTTTTTTTTTTTTTTATTTTTTTTATTTGAAATTCAGTTTGTATGGAAGCAACTATAAAGGAAGTTTATAAAAATGTCTCAGGATTTAAAAAAAATGTTTTGTTTTCAGCTTTTACAATGCAAGATGGTCAATTGTCAAATTCATTTTGTCCATGTGACGGTTTAGATTCAGAAAGAGAGAGAGAGACGAGTAAATGAAGGAAATGATTATATATTCAATGTAGTTCAGTTTCATTAAACTCATTTTGTGTGTATGTATGTATGTATATACAATGTGTAAATACCTGTACAGGACATGATTTTCTTTTTCTTTCATTTTGGCAAATATAATATGAAATAAAAAAACAAAAAAAAAAACAAAAAAAAGATTCACAACCAAAAGTGAAATTACCACCATAATTTTTGTTTTTGTTTTTAAATTTTCAAATTGAATTCCAAATGATTTTGTTTGTTTAGATTTTATGTTTGTGTCGGGTAAAATAATGAAAATGGAAAATGAAGTCTTGGAGTTTTAGCAGCGCTATCTTTGGAAATCCTATTTGTGTGGAAGTTCTGTTCTGATAACTTAAAATGTTCCATCATTGGTACACTTTGGTGGTTGATGGAATAGGGGAGCAAATCTCTCTCCCATTACTACTTTATTACTTGGGTTGTATTAAAAGTAAAAAGTTGCTATGTTCATTATCAATCTTTGAGCTGGCTAAGTGTGTGAAAAAAATCATAAGTATGGCTGTAGAAGGATTTCATATGTTGTGAGGATTACTGTTTATATTTAGACTTTTCAGTGACGATCAACTGAAATTGCTAATTGCCACAGACAGTATTTAGCCACAAACAAATTCACGATGTCAGAGTTTAAAGTAACTAAATTAGGTAAAGAAGAATAGTCAAGCCATAGAACAGAAATATTCCTGAATGTTGAATTGAAGGAAGTGAAATTATTAGGTTGGTGCAAAAATAATGTCGTTTTCTAACATAGTAACATATGTGAGAAAACGACATTTTTGCACCAACCTAATATTTTGTCTAAAAGTTCTTGAACATGAAAGACAATTCTATCCATCTTCATCAAGTTGGTGTAAAGTTTTGAATGGTTATGTCATTTCAAAAACGGTGCTGCTTACCGTCTCGCAGAGGTGATCTGCTGGAACAGTTGGGGAGGAATCCTCACCAGAATCTGCTTCCAGTTGGAAGTAGGATGATAATCTTTTATTTAGTGAAATTCAGCATTTCTTTCTTTTTGAAAAGAAGGACAATCCTTGTGTTTTTGACATTCTAAAGATCTAAGAAGTTTATAGAATTCCTTATACTGAGCAAGATTTTCAGTTTTACAGATAACTGGAGGAATTTTGATCAACACCTTTTGATTTTTGCTTTGATTGGTTTAGCATATCCATATAGTTGTGGAGTGTAAATGATTTTATCTGAGCTTGAAGTGACTGATTTTTTATGACTACCAACTGCTTCGTCAGTAAAATTTTGATGTGAGACCTTCAAAGCAACTGTTGTCCATAATTAGGGAAAAGCAAAACTATTGGGGTCAGGTGACACTCGACCAGAAGGTAAGGAGTTCTGGTCATAGGCTTATAGTTGGGCTTCATTCTAGATAACAGCCAATTACAAAAGAACTGTCTGTGAAACAAGTTCTATTGATAGAAGTTTCTTGGCAGAAGTAAGAAAAGGCAAAGAATGCAAAAAGGCAACACACTATATCGAAAACAGGAATTGTGGGGTTTTTTTTTTTTTATATGTAATATTTCATCTTTTATTCACTTTGATGAATATACAGTGGGTAAAACCCTGTTTTGTTTGTACACGAGCAAGAAAATTCGCAGATAATGGCAAGTTGGTGTGGGTCTTTTTAATTCTGGTGCTTTGTTGGAGGGGAAGAGTCTCCTCTTCTTCAGAGAACTCATTTTCTGAGGAGTCATTGTGCACAGTGGACTCAGGTCATGGCATTTTCATTTTGTGCTGTCAGATGCACCAAATTCAACCATCCCCACGATGGCATACTACACTCCAGGCTTGCTCATGGTGTAACTGAGAGCTACAATTGGAGGCCTATTAAGAAATGTTTGATTTTTAGAAATTTTGGAAAATTAACTATTTTAAAAAATACTTAAAATAACATTTTGACCCATACCTGAGAATAATATGATGTTAAATAAATGAAAATAAGTATTTTTTTTGTAGACACTGGTAAGTATTAAGCAAAACTTAGAGGTAGTTAAGATTTATGTTAAAAGATATGATCCACATAATGTTGAAATGGAAACATTCACACTATTTACAGGTTTCACCGAACCCTTTATTCAATCTACCCCTAAGGATTGAATAAAGAGTCCGGTTTGAATTTCCATTAAAGTTACAGTGTTCAACAAGCAGTACATGAAGGAAGCTGTAGGGCATCAGTTGAAATGTGTATAAGACAATCATCTTAGAAATAGACAAGTAAAACAAAATTATTCTAGGAAAGTTTCAAAGCCTTTAAGCTGGTTCTTTGTCTGATCTGGGTGTCTAGTGTTTGTAAAAAATTTTCAAAACTATATTTGACAAAAATAGAAGCATGCTTTCTCTCCATGTTGAAGGAATGAAACTCAGAAATCGGTATAAAAATGTTACTTAAAGGATAAAAAAAAACCCCAACTATTGGCAAGTCGAAGGTACATTTAGTTTTCCTCAGTCAATTGGTATGTTTTCCATACATTTTATAATAAAAATGGGTTTCATATTCACTGGGTTGATTATCTTTCGTAATATATCCAGCTATGTATGCAAGAACCATTTTTATTCCATCAGAAAGAGATGGTTCTAAATTTTGCAGATTGTGAAGAAAGTTCAGCAATATTTAACAAAATTTATAATCACAAGATGTACATTGATATTTATATTCTGATTTAAAAGTAAAGATGTCTGCTTAATATGCAGCTTTTCAATACACTGTTGGACATTTATAAAATAGGTGCCACCTGATCCTACTAAATTCTTTTTCTAATGGATCAATTGTAAATTGCCCAAGTAGCACATATGGCTTGCAGCTAAAAGGTGTTGACATAGACTCTCAATTCAATTGCAAGTATGGTGTGTGGTAGTAACATTGTTTGGATAATTGTTTTATATGATTATCTAGACTGCCAGTCATATTAATAACCCTTTGACCAAACTCTGATAAAATCAAGTCAGCTGTCATTCAAAGCTGATGACAGCTTATAGAGAGTAATTGTGTAGTTTGTCAATTTGAAGGGTCTTAACATTTAAAATTTTCCACCATATAAAGACCTTGTTTATGAAGATGGCAGTATCATTCTTATCAGCACTTATTCCAGACTGAGTGAGAAAGTACATTTATGTTTTTTCTGGTAAATACGCTGAGGTATATAGAAACATGTTGTCTAACCATTGGCTTTGGAGCAATGGAAATTTCATTTAAATCTGAAAGTTTAACTAGTCTTTCAGATTCCAAATGATAAAATGTTTAAGATGTGCCCATTTTGTAATTCATTTTACTCCATTATCATCAAAGATTAGCTCTCTTGTCTTTTCTGTGAGCTACAAATTGAGAATATCAAAAAAAGCAAATGTTTATTATCTTCAGTTAACCAAGGTTTTTCAGGGAGTGAAGGATATAATTTAAAAAAAAAAGGTTGATTTACTTGATTGTCATATATTTTACTCTTTAATGGAAAATTTAAAAAATTGAACTAAAAATTAATAATTGTTTATTTTACCTTAACGAAAAACAGCTAATAAAAAGAAATAATTCTATGAATGCATTTGTTCTTTATGAATACCAAAGAAAATATTAAAGTAACTTTGTGAAATAATAATAATGGTTATTTATATTTAATAAATTTCGTCGAAAAAAAAAAAATCTGTCGAATAATCGACGATTTTTGTATATTATTTTTTTTTTGTTTATAAATAGTTCAAGGTAGACAAATCTTGTCTTGCTTCAGTTGTTTCCCTTTATATGTAGAAATATTTCATTCGATCAGTGTTGTTTATTTGATTATCGCCCTGAAAGCGCTTTGCTTTTCATTCATGGAAGATGCAGTCCATCTTAGCATTTGGAC
The DNA here is from genome assembly GCA_963932145.1 of Acanthosepion lycidas. Lineage (NCBI taxonomy): Eukaryota > Metazoa > Mollusca > Cephalopoda > Sepiida > Sepiidae > Acanthosepion > Acanthosepion lycidas. The sequence goes on from OZ010597.1 coordinate 3,125,410, forward strand.
TTTGGAGTTTCTGATGGCCCAAAAAGCTTCTAACTTTCCGTCTTTAGAAGATTGGAAGTCAATTTTACGTTTGAGTCAGCCCAAAGAAAAAAAAATAAACATTTGCACGTTTTCTCGGTGTAACGGCTACGATTCTTCTGACGAGTTACTCGTTAGGCAGGTACTCGCCTAACGTTGAAATCAAATGCAACTGTTGAACCAATTCAAAAGCGGTCAAGGTAGTTTGGTCTCGTGAGCTAGTTCTGATATCACGTGATGTTTGCGAGTTCTTATTATTATCCAATTTTGAAGCAATAGAAAGAAAGAATGAAAAATTAAATTTTAGGATAAGGATTTATATTTAATATCAATTCCTCAAATGATTGATTTAAATTAGTTTTAGAGTAACAAGTTTTGCGTAATGAATTACAGACCCAAAAGTTTGTTTTTACAACCTACATAAAAAAAAGACAATAGCAATTCAAAATAAATAAAAAAAAATACACTGATTTGGAAATTCTTGCAAATAATTGTCGGATTTTAATGAAACTATCAAGAAATATTCAGAAATGAATGAAATTATTTTTGATTTTTTTTTTTTTTTTTTTTTTTTTTTTAGAAAATCTTGGTAAAAATATTCTTTTGTTTTTGCATATGTTACCACCTACTTACATAATTTCACGAAATTTCGAGAAATTCAAATTTTAAGGTGGGGGATTTTTTATTAGTTAAAAACAGGACTCTAGAAAAAGTAAATCACAATTTTTTTTTTCGTAAAATAGGTACCTGCTTCATCGAAAATCTGCTCTGAATTGTAAAATAAAAATGCAGTAAAACTATGACATTTAATTAGAAAAGCTTTTAATTGCTTTTGTAAATAAGTTCGACACTATATTGTCTGAAGAAATAAAAACTTTTTCGATGAATAATGAATTTTTACAAGAATTTTTTCATTTTTTTAAAATAGTTCAAAAATCGTTTAAAATTCTTCATTGCTTTCAAGAATGCAATTTGGTGATATCGTTAAGTGAAAAGAAAATTTATGAATCAAAATTTGAAAAGGAAATATTTTTTCGTAACTTAAATTAAGTACATTTGTTCTTTTCCTCGCCCTGCAAAGTCTATGAACTTTTTTTGAGTTGAGATTTTCTCGACATTTTTCGAATAAATATATTAATCTCGCACCTGTCTGAAATGGATAACAGCAGGGGCGGATTACCGAGAAAGATTTGTCTTCTACGATCAAAGATCAGGACAAATCTGGATGTTACTAGTCAGGAGAACAGTGACTAAAAGCTGTTACCTTTTTGCTATTCTTGTGTAACTCAATGCAAGTTATCAGATGATTAAGCGACGTCACGGAAGGAAATATTTTTTTCGTAACTTAAGATAAGTACTTTTGCTCCTTTCTCGGCCAAACACTGTCTCTGAACTTTTTGATGGTTGAGATTTTCTTGACTTGATGTGATGAAACCGATAAGGAAGTGATGGCCTTTCAGATGGCGCAGCAATGCATTGATCAAAGTTGTTTGGCTTGTCAATACATGTCAGACACTCTACCCGATATTTCGAATTGTGTGGCTATTTCATCTACGCACAGTTCCTTACTTTGTACAGCATTTGCTCTTTCTCATATTTTTAGTCGTTATCGTTAGAAGTAACGAGTGATATATTGTCTTTTGATGTTGACCATCTGTTTTCCTGTTGACCATTTTCATTATTTGGCATAGCTACTTGGCAGCAAGCAAATACATAATATATATAGTGCAGAAGTTGATAAACACAATAGAGTTCTTTGGTGTGTGTTACTGAAAGAATTTGAGTTACTGTACTGTACGTGTGAAAATGAGAAGGTGTAGTTAGCTATAATTGTTTTTATAGGAAAATTAAACAGTTGTTTTTGTTTTTGTATTAAATAGAAAAAAGTATTGTTCTTGACTCACTGATTGTTATAGAGTTATCGCTCATTAACCAGGGATTCTTCTTGTGGAATAGAATATTTTGTGGGAGTGAGTGTTAAGCCTGGAAATGGTTGACAAGATTTGTTGTATTGAAGATAAAGTTCGTCTCCTTTGCTGTGTTGATTTCCAATGAAGTCAAGTGAATTAGTTCAATATTATGTATTTGTTGTGTTTATAAAAAATATTTATTGTTGAACAAATTCATAATTTCTTCTACTTGATTATTTCTCTTGTTGTTGTCTTTGTTACATTTGATATTGTAAAAATTGTAGAGGGTCAGTTTTTATTTCTATTTATAATCAATACAAATTGGCTGACCCACTATACATCTCTCATTTATACCATTATCCACGGGCACATTTCTACTCACTCCTCTAAAAAAACTCTTTGACCAGCTGACGACGAAACACAGTATCATTATCTGTGAGAAATTCTACTTATGGGCATCGGTCTTTAAAAAAAAGGTTCTCTAAATGTTAAATGATACTTGTTGAATTCTGTTGATGCAGAGGTTGCCAAAATGTAAATCAGATCGCACTACAGCCGATAAGCGTCAATGGCTCTTGTCATAAATTTTATTTAATTGATTTGAAGAAAGTGGCTTTTATGTTTTGTTAATTTATAAAGGATTTTGGGATTTCAATGTTTACAGTTAGGACCTTCACAGACGGAGTGAGTGAAAAAGATATTTCACATTTGTCACCATCATTACATGAGAATCACAATCAACTGATCAGATATTTTGCCCGTTTTTAAAGGGCTAAAACCAGAAGAAGATATAAAACAGAGATAATATGAAACCAGAAATCTGTGTACCTCGATATATCGGTCTCTATATCTGTGTATGAATTTCTGGGACTTATAAACCCCGAGTAAGACCCCCTCTCTCCATAGAGGTGAACATGACTAAAGACTGTGTGTACACCATCCCGTGCAGCTGCGGAAAGGAATATAAAGGAGAGACAGACCGCCCCTTTAGGTAAGGCTTCAAGAACACCAGAAAGCTGTAACACGAGGGGAAGTGGAAAAATCAGGCGTGGGCGACCACATATGGAGAGAAAAGGGAGATCACTGTCCTCTGTGGGATCATGTTGAAACCATAGACAAAGAACATCATTGAAAAATTCGTAAACTTAAGGAATCAGCACATATGCTAGGCCACAAAAACTTCTGAGCCGACCAAGCATAAAAATGAATACAATATGGGAACCAGTAATAAGGTGTGCCAGAGAAAAGCAATAACAACAACAACAAAAATTGCAATATGAACTCTGATAAAAAAAATAAAAAAAACAATAAAAAAACATCAAAAAGCATGCAATGATAACAGCAAAAATTGCAATATGAGCACTGGTAAAAAATGGTTGCTGAAGACATTAGGTTTATAATACCCAGAAATTCGTACACAGATGTCCTCAAGGACACATGGCACAGTGGATAAAAGCATTGGTTAGATCCTGTGACAGGAACCAAATATAATCTGTTTGAGTTCAATACCTGTTTAAGGCGGTGTAGAACTTGGAGGGGGAAATTAACATGAGATAACTGACATCCATGAGACATAGCACGTGGAACTAGAACGGTCTTCCCCAGCGAGTGAAATAAAGGGTTCAGTTCGACATTCCAATCACTGAAGAAGGCCGGAGTGATAAATATGACAACAAAGAATGTCCGAATAATGTAAATAGTGTACATAATACCTACATATATATAATCATCCACATACAAACCTGTTTCGCTGTTTCACAGCTCATCAGTGTGGCCAGACACCCGATTCTTCAACTTACTTGGCATCATCATTATATACGAATGTTTACAAACGCCAGAGGGCTCATTTCATCAATATATATATATATAAGCATGTCGTACATCTTCTAGTACCGCTTGGTTGGGAACTTCAAGAGCAGCTCCTGTATTCATATCCATTTGCAACCTGTGCAGCGTCTTTCCCCATTTGATCTCTCAACACGGAAAGAATTTTGCCGAAGGTTTATTGCACAAATTGCTGACCCGTTGTTTGTCTCTCCAGTCTTCTTTACGGATGAAGGAACATTTGGAAGAGATGGAATAACAAATTTACGCAACCAACATTTGCAGGCGGTTTGGAATCCCCATGGTAGAATAGAACATCACCATCAGGAATTCTAGGTGACTGGTAGTTTCATATGTTTTCACTGCACGTCTTTCAGGAGCTGTCTTTATAGACTTTATTTTTAACACACTTGCAGACCTGCTTGAGGATGTACTCCTGCTAATACGAAGACGCATGTTGTTCATGCATCTTGAAGCTCCAGCACATTTTAGTCACACTGTTCGTGATGCATTGGCTGACATCTACCATGAAAGATGGAGAGGTAGGGTAGGACCATGTTCCATGGCTTGCCCATTCCTCTAAACTCAATCCTTTGGATTTTTATCTGTAGGGCCACCTAAAACAATTGGTTTATGCAGTAGACATTATGCAGAGATTCTTCATAAACGTGTCCTGGGGGCCTTCGAAACATTTAGACACCGTGTAGGAGTATTTGTAAGGATCCACCAGTCAATGATCCGAGTGCATGCATGTGTAGAAGCAAGCGGCTGACGTTTTGTTGAGTTGCTGTGTTGATGTACAACGAAGGTCTTTTGAACATTTATATGGACGTTTGTCAGAAACCCACTGAAAGATTGTAAAAGTATTTTTCGATTGTATTTTTTATTGTACATTTAACAGCGTCTACCCTAAATTTTAAGTTCAATAACCCAAAAATGAAGGATTTATGGACATATGTTTATATGTATTTTTGTCCATATTTTAACGTGAGAAACCCACCTCAAAGTTTGTAAAAATATTTTTGATACAAGCTGTATATAGACAGACTGATATGTATTTATCTCTCTCTCTCTCTCTGTTATATATATATATATATATATATATATATATATATATATATATATATATCAATCAACACCCACCATATATATATATTAATGCATGTTTCATTAAATAATATAGACAAGTTTTGTCTATTTTAAGTTCCTTTTATATTGTTCGTGTGTTGTTTGATTTATTTAAATTGTCATCTTTGATAATGGCTTGTGAAAGCCGAAAGCTTAGATTGAATTGAAACGTATCAATATGGTGTTTTCCTTTCGTCTTTCAACGATAATGTGATTAAGCTTATCAGACAATATGAAAGGAACTTACTTAAAATAGACAAAACTTGTCAATATTATTTAATGAAACATGCATTAATGAAAAATTGCTGCCTAAATATACACAATATATATATATATATATATATATATATATATATATATATATATATATATATGTATATTGATAAATTCAGGAGATAACGAAGGAAAAATATACATCGGAGTAACTGAAGGACCCTGGAAATAAAGAAACTACGCACACAATACATTCTTTACAAATAATAAATACGCGAACAGCACATTACTTTTTAAACATATCTGGGAGATTAAAAAAAAAAGCAAAAACAAAAAAACAAATCACATCAAAAATATGGAAAATAAAGAAAAGAACATCAGCCTACAACAGTCAATCCAAAAACTGTAAACTCTGCCTGGAGGAAAAAATAGCGATAATTACCTTCCCAGGACAACAGAAGCAACTAAATAAACGAGCGGAACTCATCTCAAAATGCAGATACAAAAATAAATTTTACTACGCTACTTAAAAATCGAAAACTGAAACGAACAAAAATAAATGAAAAGAAACAAAAACAAGTAAAATAAATTAATCCATATAAATAAATACGTAAATAAACTAAGTAAATAATAAACAAAATTAACAAACGACGCCCAACGAAATAACAGTTAAAATAATACAATAAACTATCCAAAATGCAATAGACGACCTAAAATGCATCACTGACCTGTATATAACAATTCGCACAAAAACACAACGCACCTGGCCTGATGACTGCGTTTAGCATTAAACAGACTATCTCCTCTGGGTGTTGACTTCAATGTCCATTTTTATATTTACATATGCTATATTCGTGATATTGAGCACTTTAACCCATAAATATAGCATACTTTAAAACTATATTTATCATATATATATATATATATATATATATATATATATATATATATATATATATATATATATATTTGGTTGGATAGATGTGAGTTTGTGACACTCACATCTATCCAACCAAATATGTTAGCTCTATCTCTGATATTGAGCGCTTTCTAATAAGTATCGCTCATATAATATATAAATAATTATACATATATATATATATTTATTTATATTTATATACACACACTTTTCACACACACACACACACATACACACACACACACACACACACATACATACATATATATATATATATGTAGGATAATGATATATAAATTGTTACATGCCAAGAAAAATTTTGGGGGCAAGATGTATGACAAAGTGAACTAAATGTGTTGACGCCGATGCGACTACACATATCTACGAAAAGGAGACACTGGGAATTTTAAATTTAAATATTTTTATTTTTGTTATATATGTATTTTGGATATATAATGTAGCCGATTTCATTTACATCCTTTTTTTCCATTAGATATCCAACATTCTGATAAACAGAAGATCTACCAAGAACAGTGGAACGTTCTAAGAACCAGGATGCAAAATTCCCGTGCATGATCTCGCGATGAAACCCTTTCTAAACATTTTCGTTTTAGTAAATTTTCTCTTTTAATTAGAGTAGCATCTTTTATATCAAAATTGTTGTCAGTCTCTTTACGATAAGCAACTAATGCATTTAATGTGTTGTTTTTTTAAATGTCCCTTTTGTGTTCAATTTTAAATATAAATAAAAGATTATAATCTTTTATTTAAATTTCTTGAGGTTTCTCCTATGTATTCATGTAATAGGATAAATTCCTCCTTCAAGGTTTAGCTTATTGTTTTGTTTTGTATTGATTAAGTTTTATTATTTTAGATGTGGTCTCTCTCTCTCTCTCTCTATATATATATATATATATATATATATATATATATATATATATATATATATATATATATATATGAAGAAATATAGTCTTAAGATGTGCAATATTTATGCGATAAAGTGCTTAATATCAGAATCAGAGATAGAGCGTGTGAATAGAAATGTGACCATTGAACTCAACACTTCGAGGCGATAGTCTGTTTTATGCTCGACGCAACCGTCACGTGTCTAGCATGAAACAGACTGTTGCCTCTCAGTGTTGACTTCAATGTTCACTTATATCCTTTCCGCTACATGTTGATAATATAAATACAGTATCAAATCGATCTCTTATTTTTTAAAGAGTTAAACTTGTTATTATTTACAAATGTCATGTAACTGTTTCCTTATCAAATTTCTATTGAACATTCATAAACTAATGTGAAAATTACTTACAGATTAGCAATTACTGTAAAATAAAATCAGCCATGTGGACAGGCAAGTTTTTAAAAATTTACACCATTTACAAAGAACAGACTAAGTGTTCGAAAAAAAAATCAATAGAATATAACAAGCCACTTAAGCGTTGACTGTGAAAAGGCATTTGATTCAGTCGAATACTCGATACGAGTGTGAGTACAAGTATTAATGAAAGTTATATAAAAGGAATAGAGAATAAATACTAGGAGTAGTGAACGAAATGGACAAGATTCTACTTAAGATATTTACAGTCTACTCACATACAGGATTTGATTTTGGCAGTGAAGACTTTACGGTCAGTTTTGAAAATGTTTTCCAGAAAATGAACTGGGAAGTCGTAATGATTTGCCATTTTACATGTATGTTCAAGTTGGAATCTCTTTTCTTTTCTCTCTTTTTCTCTCGCACAAATACGAAACCCACTGTTAATGATCTCCAGCCATTCGATAAGAAACCCCCCCACAGAGATGTTCCATTTGTCAATAAACATTGTCATATATTCGTTCCTAGCCATTAACACTTTCCCTCAATTTGTCCCACTTCTCAATTATATTTTGGCTCGTTGCCTCAATGAGATTTTACTCATATAAGACGCGCACTTCTGCTTTCTGCTAACAAGTAAAACGAATGATAGCCAAATGGAGAGTCAACAAACCGAGTTCACGAGCAGATCGATAAATCGATAAATGATGATGATGATTATTGAATTGACAGTTGGTTTACTGTATTTCTTATAGATTTTGATGTCCATCTATTTGTGCTTGTATCATTGTTTTTTACTTTTTTTTCTTTCTTCTATTTTCTTTCTTTTCGAAGAAAGGACAGAAAAATAAGGATTAAAATTCCTTCTTAAAATGTTATGTGCCAACGTAGAGGAATAATAAATGTCATTACTCCCTGTTTTGCTGACATAAGGAAAACCTTTGTTCTGCATCGACCGATAAAATCACACACGCACGCGAGATGCCTTCGACTCTATGTTAAGCAATGTCATTCCTTGATCCATTCTCAAATATTATCAACGCGGGTGTGGACTTTTAGTCTAGCTAGGGTCTTACATTGTCTTTCGTAGATGTGGCAACGTCTTTTCCAGTAGTTGTTACATAAATGCCGCATACAGTGTATACTGAATAATTTCTCTTTGTGTGTGGCGTCTTTGATGGCCTGCCCTACTTTGGCAGATGCAATAAGATCCATTACACGTTAGAACAAATTTAATAGCGACATCCTCAGGGAAGTTAACATCAAAATCCTTACTGAAAATTCTCTCTAGCTTTTTAAATTTCTGATTTTCTTCACGACGAACGATCTAGAGCGAGGTTTTTCCCACTCATTTTTCATGGTGGTTTTCAGACCCCCACCCCATACACGTACATTGGCCTGACGACAGCGTTTAAATATGAAACAGGGGCTCACCTTCCGGTGTTGAAACAATACTTATATTTCCTTATGCTTTGTCCTTTCTAGTGATTATTTCCTCCATTAAATATGGCATATGTTAAACACACACAGACACACACACACATATATTTTAAGACATTTTTTATCTTTATACGTTCTTTTTATACATACAAATATTTAAGTAAATTCTCTGTTTATAATAAACAGTATTAATGACATTTACCGGCCTGAATGTCCTTGAAATTTTCATAGAAAATGTGCGTCCTCAGATAGGAATCGAACCTGCATCCTATACGGAATCGTCATATAGCCTGACGTGCTTTTAAGACATTTTTTATATTTATACGTTCTTAAATAATTGTCGGACTTTGTCCATTTCATAATGTGTGACGTCATTTGTTTAGATTTGGATACGCATCGAGCAGATATCAATGTACACGAGAAAATCACGGAGAATTGTAAGTTTAAAAACAGTAAAATCGACCTTGCTAACCGAAACGCTCCTCTGTAGTGAAATCGGTTAAATGCGCGTCCGGCTATATGGCGGTTCCGTATAGGATACAGGTTCAATTCCTGTCGGAGGACGCACATTTTCCATGAAAATTTCTCTCATTAATGTTGTTTATTATAAACAGAGCATTTACTTAAATATTTGTATCTATAAAAAGAACGTATAAACATAAAAAAATGTCTTAAATTGTCGGACTTTGTCCGTTTCATTATATATATATATATATATATATATGTGTGATATTGGTTTGTTGAGGCTAGGCTGTTTTGTGGAAGATTATGTTGCGTCAATCTCCTAAGAGATTTGCTCTGAACTATTTTCTTACATATTTCAAGAGTTCTGTCATTTTCGCTTGTTGCCTTTCTACGTTTCACGTTCTGAAGCACAAACATTATTTCCTGTGTTGGTAATTTGGTAAATTTCCGGTTTTTAGCTTTCAGTTGAAACAATTTCCTATTTATGCATACGAACTGAGCATGCTAGAAGCGCTTCGATTTACTGGGAATACTTCGTTTTTCATGCTAAATAGTTCTGCAAATTCTTTCTAGTATTGTTGTTCTGTAGTTTTCAAAAGGTCTGTTACTATGCCATCTTCACTTGGTACCTTGCACGGAAATTTCTAACTACCAACCAAGCAACAATTGAATTCAAAATTTATTTATTATTTTTTTCCTTTTTGTGGTCGTCTTGAAGACCTCACTTCGCAGACTCCATTGCTAACAAAAGAAAAACACAAAATATTGAAACCCTCCTCTTCTATGTAGAATCCCAATCACAGCTGTAGATTCATGGTAGGTCTTTAACTCAGCCTTGTAACATTGCCAAACGGTAGTATTCTGCTTAAAGTGGTAGAAAAACTAATCGACTTTTAAAGAACATGATGCAGTATGCATCTGTAGTATGTGGCCCACGCCAGATGATGACAAAATATACTTTACATTTAGTGTAACGCCAAAGAAGTCAGATGTATCGAGGGACTGACCTAGTCGAGATGGGATAATCACCTAGCCATTAAGTGAATTCAGCGCCCTGCAGGATGTCAGCGGCTAACCCCGTCAGTGGAAAATTTAGTCAAAATTACCTGCGCCTAGGGTGTGTGTGCGTAGGAAAGACCATATGATGGGGTGGTATATGACCCAACGCCCCACGAAAAGGAAGAAGAAACATTCTCATGAATCCATGTTCGGAGTAAGCTCCAAAGCCACGCATCCATTGGCTGACGGTGTTTATTGAATAATCTGAAGAGAACTAAATGATTTACTCTCGTGTTTTTATTAGTCCGTCTTCTTTATGCACCGTGTGCCCTCTTAGAACGTCAACTTCCTGTACTTTGCAACTCTTAATAAGTTTTTTTTCTGTTATTTCTCCTAGACCCTGTTCCGCTACCCATTTACTTAAGCTCGCTAGGTGGATTATGCTTTGTTTTTCTCTGTCCCTCTTATCTTCAATCTGTCCTGTGAGTATTAAATTTTCCAAGCCCTCTTTCCTCATTATGTGCCCTAGAAATTTCAACCCTTTTTTCCCGTCCAATATAGCCCTTAACAAATTTGATCTTTTTGTTATCTCTCCTAAACCTTGTTCCGCCATCCATTTACTCAAGCTCGCTAGGTGGGTTATGCATTGTTTTCCTCTGTCCCTCTTGTCTTCAATCTGTCCTGTGAGTATCAGATTTTCCAAGCCGTCTTTCCTCATTATGTGCCATAGAAATTTCAACCGTCTCTTCCCGTCCAATATAGCCCTTAATAAATTTGATCTTTTTGTTATTGCCCCTAAACCTTCTTCCGCCATCCATTTACTCAAGCTCGTTAGGTGGGTTATGCATTGTTTTCCTCTGTCCCTCTTGTCTTCAATCTGTCCTGTGAGTATCAGATTTTCCAAGCCGTCTTTCCTCATTATGTGCCATAGAAATTTCAACCGTCTCTTCCCGTCTAATATAGCTCTTAATAAATTTAATCTTTTTTTATCTCTCCTAAACCTTGATCCGCCATCCATTTACTCAAGCTCGCTAGGTCGGTTATGCGTTGTTTTCCTCTGTTCCTCTTGTCTTCAATCTGTCATGTGAGTATCAAATTTTCTAAGCCCTCTTTCCTTATTATGTGCCTCATAAACCTCAACTGTTTTCCTGATGTTATGTATATCTTTTTTTCGTTTCCATTTTCTCCAAAACATCTTCATTGCTCATGGGCCATGGTATCTTCAGCATCCTTCTGTAGAACCATATTTCTGTTTCTTCACGTCTCTTCTTCATCTTTGAGGAGATTGTCCAGCATTCAATGCCATATAGGAGGAAAGATGTCGCGTAACAGTTTGATACTCTTTTCTTTGTTTCTAAAAAAGTTTTTCTATTTCTTAATACTTTGCTTAGCTTTTGTAATGCATCTTTTCCTGCTATCCGAATACGCATTCAAATTACAGTTCCCTACGAAACGATAATGTTACATATCTAAGGAAGCCTGAAGAATATATCCACTGAAATATATAAAAAAATGAAGATAATAATCCTAGAAATATACGGAATAATGAAAATATTTCAACCGAAACATTCAGAATATTCTAAAATGGCTTTCATTGATTGGTTTAATCGATGAAAACATGGCGCTAAACCAATAAAAATGAAGGTAAAAATCTGAATAATATTAGACATTATACTATCTATTTCAGTCTCTCGGTGATCTGTGGGAAATTACGAGGAAGAAAGATTTTCTATCGTTTTTTTTTAGCTTTATAGATGACTAGACTTAAATTCAAAGAATCTTTGAATGAATGGGATAACCATTATTTTTAATTTAAAGGAATTTCACGATAGACGACTGAGAAATATTAGGTTTGTGCAAAAATAATGTCGTTTTTTCACATATATTAATATGTGAGAAGACGACATTATTTTTGCACCAGCCAAATATCTAAATAATAATAATAAATATTTCACGTTTTTATTTGGTGCTGCTGGATTCTGGGACAAGAACATGGGAAATGTCGGTGGCGATGTCGGGTGAGTATAATATAAAGCCAAGAATATGAGTTTAATGTTTTTAATAATAAGTATATAGGCGTCAATATAGAAATATTCACCCAACTCTGCATTGTTGTCCTTAATTGCAAATTATTTGCGGGGGTGGATTGATTTTTTAAAGCTAATTGAGTGACCATTGCAGCAGAGAATGTGCCAAAATTTTAGCGAATGTCCAGAAGTCGAGAAAATAGCAAAAATCATTATTCATAGTCACGAATTTTTCTTGCTTTCATTATTTTCATAAAATCAAATTGATTTTTTTTTATCAATTTATTATAATTTAAATCCGAATCAGTTTAACGAAAAGTAGAAACTACAAACTTGATATGGTAAGGGTGGAAGCAGTATTTTGTTCGGTTCAACGACAGTGTGGGATTGAACGCTATGCGAGCCAAGTTTTAACCCTTGTCTTAACGGTCACTCTTGTCTGAGATAATGTTGGCCGTCTGACACAGAAAACAAGGATACTTTGTGTAACCACCTTGGAGCTCTAGGACCAGTCCAACCACCTTAAGATCTCCATAGATCAACCATTTTTGCTCCTGGTAGTTAACAGCAGAAAAAAAAAATGATCCATTCTGTTGTGAGTTTCTTTGATTTGTACTGAATGCCCAATAGGGATAGATGAAAACTATTCCCATTATGTAGAAGAACTGCTTTGAGACTTCAGCTGGATAAGTCAATCAAAAGTCTCCATCATACTCTAAGCTCATTGATTTGATTCAGCAATGTTGTTTCAAGAAACCAATGATGACATATCCTGCAACGTGAAAAACTGTCTTAATTCTCTCTCACGGTCTCGATCCCAGTAGAATGTTGTTCTTGGTGCCAACAGATGTTTTTCTTTGAGATTTGAACCTAGCAGCTGAGCAGACTCCTTTGAAAGGTTCAGGTCTCGTGTCAGGTCGTTGTGTTCTGTTTGAGTCAAGGGTACTGACTGGTCGTCCTCTTGTGGCTTGTATGCGTCATCCTCAGCTACAACAATCATGTCACTATGTTCGGAATCAGAGATATATTCCATGTTACCATTTGACTCAGGAACGGGAAGATCTGGGCCATGAGAGATTGATTCTTATGGCAGAAGGAACATCGGGGTATTGGACATTGTGCTTATTCTTGTGATTTATTCCTTTTAGATTTATTATGCAGAAATAGATGACCGTAATGCGATCTTTTCCTTCTCTCTAGACATTTAAAATGGCAAATGGCACATTCTTCCTTTTACCATCCCTCCTTTAAGTTCTCCACACATGTTTTACAGCAAACGTGTAGAGCGAGTGGCTTATATTAGGTTGACTCTAAAGTAATCACGATATTCACAAAGTCAATGATTTTTGCTTGACGGCTAGGAAGAAACATATTACCGCAGATGTAACAGAACCTGTCAGGATTATTCTTACATTTTCGATCCATTCTTACAGGAATACAAATGTCGAGCTGAAAAAAAAAAAATGAGTACTCAGCTCGTCGTTGACACTTGACACAGTAAATAAAATCATTTTAAGCTGAGAGATAAGCCCTACCCACTCTAGGTAAGTGGGTGTTAGCTAGTAGGGTTGTATACTGTAGTTAGGTACACATAAAACATTATATGCTATACTAAACATCAGACACCTACGATCAGCTGGCTTTTGAATAAGTGGTGTTATTATTTGTACAATTTGTTGTGAAGTATTCAAGCAAAAAAAAAACCAAACACAATGAAATGTATTTTTGAATTCAGCATAAAATGGCGATCATATATCACTTGATAAACCTTTGATCTTTCGAAAAATTTTTAACGCAGGGCAGTGAATATAACAATGATCCTGAACCAAAGAATTCACATTATTTAAGAAGTATTTCAAGAAGTAGCACATACAATAAGTCTTTCCAAAACATAAACTATGTTCTGGAATTGGAATGAAAACAGTGATGGCACATTTCACTCCAATCAAGGCAATAAAGCCACTAATACTGTGAAGGAATATGAGAAGAAGAAAAAATTATTAGAGAGAGAGAGAGAGAGAGTGAGAGAGAGAGTAATAAAAGAATACGAATGAAAAAGAGAGAAGAAAACGATTGAGATTGCATTTAAACTTTTGGACATCAAAGTTAATTGAAAAGTAAACAGCTTGAAGAGCGTTCCACAAGACGGAAGTGTGAAAGAAGAAACTGTTAGCAGAGAACCTCCGGTTATATTTAGCCATTTCAGCTGTAAAAATAATGAGACCAAGCTGCCAATCTAGTACTGCGCTTACATTCTCAAAGTCGAGTCGATGAAAGCTCCTCAGGACAATTACGAAAGGAAATATTTAGAGAAAATGTCACATGGGAGCTACGTTACGGCGATGGGAAAGAGACTGAAGCCAAGATGCCGGGCCAGGACCGGTAATATTGCAGATTCTTCATTGGATTTTATCAAGAATCTCTAAATACATAGCAGGAGCAATCGTTTGATCCTCACTGGGTGGCCCATAATTTCAGTCTTATGCCACATTTAAGCAACGCTTAGAGAATCACCTATAGCAGAAGTAACTGGCCAGACGTGGCAGCAATATTCAGTGCATGGACAAAGGGTAGACTTATAAAAGTATACGATAGATTCTGGGGAGAACAAAAATTGTCTAACCCGTCACAGTGAACCAACTTTCCTAGCAGCAGACTTAGCAATTGTATCAATAGAATCTTTGCATTCATGTCGACGTAAAACGTTAGTTCTAGAACATGCGCAATGAGTCATTAGATTGAACTATGTTGATGGAAAGCAAAAAGGTTTTTTCTCTAAGACGAATAAAAGAGAAGCCGTTTCGTTTTAGAGGCGTTAAAATTAACAAATTATTAACCTAAAAAAAAAAAAAAAAAAAAATCAGAATTATGCAATTAATGAATTCGAAACATTTAAAATACGTCGGCATATGAATTCGTTATAGTTCTTATAATTCGTTTTAGAAGATACGGAAATTAAAAACAAAATATTCTCTCCTAGTTTCGGAGTTAACTCCTCCTTAATTTCCTTATTGTTCACCAGGGCACGCTCTCCCTACACT
>OZ010597.1:3145717-3215717 GCA_963932145.1 Acanthosepion lycidas
TGTGCCGATCTCTCGTGTTTTCAGATGTCAGCACCCACTATCTATATTTATTTTAAATTAAAATTTACCTTTAAAGAATAATTTCCCTCCTGCAGAGCCCAGTCGTTTAGTCAATCAAAAGAGACATAGAATTAAACAATCGGCGATTTATTAAGCATAATTGAAGCTTAATACAAAGGTCATTATTATAGAGTATCTTTTCAACATCGAATTCACTACACCCTTGTGCAAATTAATTGAAACAAAACGAATAATTCCATTATTATTTTTTTCGTATTTTCCAATAAAACAGGTGCAAGTGCATATGTTAGTACTTCGTATGTCTATTCCACGAAGTAGCTCCTTGCAGATTGATCACATTCTCGATTGGATTTAAATCAGGAGAGTTTCCGAACCAGTCTATAGTACTTTGAATTGCTTACTGATACGGCTTGCCAGTGTGTTCGTGCAGCGTTAACATTTTCGTACGCTTCCTTAAAGTAATGTCCACCTCAGACAATGGCCTTAGGACAACTAATCGACAGTTGAGACAATAATGTCTGGGCGTGATAAAAATCTGATGCAATCACGAATGACGCAATATTTTTCAAGGCCAAACAAATTTCATGATACACCCCGAAATTATTCATATTACTGCACATCACTGCAAATGATCTAATCTGAGGAAAAATAGAAATTGATTACACCCTGTCACTCCAGTGGGTCTAAAACTGACCGTATGTTAAAATAAAGGAAACTAAAGCGGCTGTTTCAATTAATTTGCACAGGAGTGTATTTGTGAATGGGTTTCTCAGATAAACGATTTCAATATCACAGCACAATAGTAGACGATTAGGCATTTAAAAAGCGTAGCTTTTGGGGAAGGCGCGGTCAGAACCGAAATCCCTACACAGTACAGCAGGCGTGTAAATGAGTGGTTAGTTACTCCAATGAGACCCGGATTCTAATTTTGTATATATATATATATATATATATATATATTCCAATTTATAGTCTATTAGACAAAAAGGTAGCTATATGATATTATAATTCTCTTGGCGAGCGACACTGTTGGGGTATAGCTGAAAACCATACGACGGGCTGACCGAAACCATGTTAGTGACATCAGGTACATGATACTGTTCGGAAACCCTTGATGGCTGTGTTTTGGACGCTGTCACACGTTCTCAATTAACGATACAGATAGAAGTTTTTTTTTAGCCTTAGCTGCCAAATAGTCTCTCGTAGAAATGCACTGGGACCGGAAAAACACAGAATGACTGAAATTTTTACCCCCACCTCTTCCTCCTCCTAAACCCCCCCCCCAAAACTACGAATAGTCACGTGAATTCCTCATCTGCCAGAAACGGAAATAGTGCAATATTTTCATTGCTGACTTCTTCACTAAGGTTTTGTATTAATAATTTTTTGTTTGATTTTACATTGACCGTTAAATACTCAACGCTTCTCTCTACCGCCCGGTCAACACTCATCCTCCTTCTCTTGGACATGAGTAGAGGCTTACGCCTTGTTTCTTGTTTAGGAAGGGGTTCCCAGTACTCTCTCTCTCTGGCCTCTGTATCTCCTGTTGCCTTTATCTATCCACTACCCTTCTCATCCTTTCTTCTGTCACTCCCATGTGATCTTGCTCCAAATTTTTCTGTAACCCCTTGCGTCCTAGTGGCTTCCCGGCCTTGCTTGGGGTGAAATGCTTAAAAAAAAATTACTGATATTCACCTGCCAAACATCCACGACCGTAAAGAATAACGCGCACGCACGCACGCACGTACACACAAACACACACACACACACACAATTATTATTTTATTTTATTTGATCACTGGTGTATAGTCATCTTCTTTCCGGCTCCCAACCAGAGACCTAAGGTCAGAAATGGCATCATGACATTTTCCAATGAGTATTTTTTGAGGACTTTCTATTAAAATCCCACACATTTTACATAGATAAAGCTCTTCGTAAGGTGTGGGCTGTACTTGTGAGTACGCTTTTTTTTGCATTTCTTTAAGGGATGGGCTATCGTGAATCCCTTCATTGAATCTATCGGAACCTTTTCCACTCAATCCGAGTGCTCCAAATACAATTGGAATTATTGATGTCCTCATGTGCCACAATTTTGGGTTTTCCACTTCAAGATTCTGGTATTTTGATAAATTACAATCTGCAGTGGTTGCCATGTCAATAAGAAAGCCCATTCTGTTCTTGTGGTCTTTGATCACGATGTCTGGGCCATTAGCTTTGATTGTTCTGTCTGTGTGTTTTGTAAAGTCCCATAAAATTGTTCTTCTTATTATTACTATTATTATGAAATTAGATATTAGATAGAGTAATGTTCATTACTTATCGAAATCAGATTCAGAGATTCGTAATTTTTTACTCGATAAGAATGATTGTATTGATCACATATATATTTTTTATTTTTTGTAATCAATGCAATCATTTTTGCCGAGAATCCCGAAACTATGAGTTGGCCTTTGATAAGTATTGCACATTATTATTTGCAATTTAATAATAATTATCGCTCTAGTCTAATATTGAGCACTTTATTAGCAGACATTATGTTAAATATGACATACGTTAAATTATATAATGCTAGCATTATTGTTTTATTTTACGAACACACAAACACACACACTAATATATGTAGTTATTTTCCAAGCGTAACTTAGATGTGGGACAAGGCCAAAAGAAGAGGGTACCCAGTGAGGATCGAATACAGTAAGTCGTAATTTTTCTAGCGAAACAAGCTTGCTAAACATTACACCGCCTCGAGGTGCCCAAATCTCTCTCTCTCTCTCTCTCTCTCTCTCTCTCTATATATATATATATATATATATATATATATATATATATATATATATATATATATATATATAAAACAGTGAACATTGAAAACACTCAAAGGCGACAGGCTGTTTCACTTTTATATTTATATTTACATACGCTCTATCTCTGATATTGAGTACTTTCTGCCCTAAATATAGCACACCTTAAAACTACATTTCTTCATATATATATATATATATATATATATATATATATATATATATATATATATATGCCATAACGATGATATACATTTTTATACACGAAGAACAATATTGAGAAAAAATGTATGACAAAGTAGAAAACGTTTACATTTAAATTTCCCAGCATCCTTCGTTCGTGCGCATGTGCAGTCACATCAACGCGATAAATTTAGTCCGATGAAGTCCTAAAGGATGAAACATGTCACAAGAAAACTTTCCCCACTTATATATATATATATATATATATATATATATATAAAAGATTACAATAAAAACATTTTACATCGCTACACAAAAACTTTCATGTTTCAGTTTTAAGATTGTACTTCTTCAGGCGATGGTAGGCGATTGTGATAAAATTATTTATTAGCGAAATTTAAAAACAAATCGTTACCTCTTTTTGGCAGTTAAAGGGGGCATACGGTCAGAATTAAAAACATACTTATGGGTATGTCTAGATTAACCAATTAAATGTCAGATCTACGTTAAAATATAAAAGTAAGGTCAGAGTATGGAGGTGGGTGGGTTATTTTTACATGTCAAGAAAACTGATGCTAAGGCATATCATCCAACGATACTAAGGAACATTGCGGCGACAAATGTATTATGGATGTAGCCAAGTATGATTTGTTAAAGTATAAATTTATCAGAAACAGATTTTATTTAAAAAAATAAATAAATAAAAATGTTCATATACTCAGGAAGTTTCTTAAAGGGTTCAATAATTAAAATTAAAAATGTGTATACGTTGCTAATTATACTGAATAGACGGTAAAACATAGCAATATTAAAAGTGAATAAATCAAATAAATATTGTGTGGACCATAACATACTAATAAAATAATGGCTATACAATTGTAATACGTAATTATATATGAAAAGTTTTTAAAACTATGTTTTAAGGGAAAAGGTAGACAGTGCCGGCATAACACCGTTAATTCATTTCTTTGGTTTAACAGATCTTTATTGTTAAGAAACATAATATGCAATTTTCTTGTAAACATAGGGAACATGGGTCATGTAAGGATTTACAAGTTTTAGTTACTTTTAATATTTTCCATTTTACCGTAGGAGTTAATTTCTTTCAAGTGCCAAAAATATTTAGAAAGGGACGTTCTGTTATGGTACGCATTGTTGTTGAAAGATAATATGTGTTGATACCACCTAGTTATCAAGGAATTTTTAGTACTACTGATATGAAATATTTTTAACTGTTGGATTTTTCTCTAATAGGTTAAGAAGGCAATCTATTTGACACCTATTTTGTAATGGACAGCCATTAGGATTTCTACAATTACAGAAGTTGGTATCATTATTATTTGTTGCTTTGGAATGGCTATTGTTAATTAGGTTTAAGTCTTGATTTAAAATTTGTATATATATATATATATATATATATATATATATATATATATATAGTTTTGCTTTAGGTCCAAGTCAGTTTTGCGTAGTGTATAACATTTCTCTTCTTACCTTGTGCCTCATTCCATCTTGAAGACGCCTACTATAGGGGGTGAAACGCATAGTTGTATAACTTTATATAGGTATACATATTTTGGAAAATCACGACGAGATACTACAAAATTCAAGTCCTGTTTTAAGGCGGGGTTTCAAACGTTGCCTTCTCAATTCGACACAGTCTTAAATAAACGAAATACTTTCAAGTAAATCGTTCCGAACGGACGATTGTTCATATTGATTTGTTAAAATCTGTTATCAATTCGTTTTTCACGTTTGCTTTTGTTTCCACCAAAAGAATTGGCAGACGAGGAAAAGGAAAAAGAAATAAAAACTGAGCCAGAGAATAACAATATTATTGTCTGTTTATTTTAGGTAAGAATATTTATTGTCAGGTGTGAGAACGAGATTTTTTTTTGTTTAGTTCTATTTTTGATAGGAAAGGAATATGAGTTTAAAAGATTGATATAAAAAGAGGAATATTCTCCCCCTACACCAAATGATTCCTCTAAGTCTATCTGTACTGCCTTTGGCAACATCTGTGATTTTTGTTTTTATGGACTGGACTTATCAACTTCATATTCAACTTTTCTCCTTTAACGAATCTTGGGATTCCTAACTTTTTTCTTTAGTTGTCCGAGTAACCTTTTCTAAATTGAACTTCATTCAAATAGACAAAGAACACCTTCCTTGATGTTTACTTGTTGATTCAAGCCGACTAATATTTGAACTGGATACACCAACTCCATTTTTTTTTCTCTCTCTTGCGTCCAACAGCAATAATACCGGTATGCCCACTCTCACTTCCATATCTATCTATCTATCTATCTATCTATCTATCTATCTATCTATCTATCTATCTATCTATCTATCTAACGTGTAGACGTAGAAATCACTGTTTCAAGCCTAAAGCGATCATCTATATTTCTAGGTCTACATTGTTTATATCGACAAGCGCTCAAATATAACTATTATTACTTAAACTGAGTACTCTTGCTCCATAACTATGACTATTTTTACACACACACACACACACGCGCGCGCACACACACACACACACACACACACACACACATATATATATATATATATTTTACTCCACAAACGAATTCGACTGTCTGTCCAAAAGTACTGGAAACGTGAGTCATTTGTTTAAGCAAAAAGCGCCATTTTACCACGTGCGTATTTATATTTAAATATTTCTATGTGTGTGTATTTATACACTCCTGGTCAAACTCTTGATGAAGTACATTTTCTAATTAAATGTAAATGTTTCGCAAATATATTTCGATTAAAATAACAGTATTTTATTTTTTTAACCCTGTTGTATCTGGTCTTAAGATTTTGACCAGTAGTGTGTGTGTGTGTATATATATATATATATATATATATATATATATATATATATATATATATATATATATATATATATATATATATATATAGGCGTCTGCTTGAATAGTCTGAATGTTCGCTTTCCGACCATACGACTCAGGTTCAAATCTTATCATGCTTGATTTTTCAGAAGGTGACTTCTTAATGTTATTGGTCTTGGGACGCATAAAGTGAAGTGCCAAATAATTAGAGACTCTGTGTACTTTTGCCCTATGCCACTCGTAAACATCGTCTCTGTTGGAAAACCTAAACAGGAAACAAGGGATGAACCTCTACTCCTGTTCAAAAGACTAGGGAGAAGTATGAACCAGACGATAGACAAACCTATTGACTCGTATTGGGAGAGGAAAAAATAATAATTACTGAAGAAAATTTCAGATTTCAGGCGTAGACGTCAGAAGTACAGAGTTGAAGATAATTATTGAGAATAACCTCAGAAAATCAGTTAATACAATTGTTAAATTTTTCAAAGTAGTCTATTGGAAGAATTTATACACGTCATATGTGATGTGGAGTGACCAATTCATTTCTCCAAAAAGAAATAAGATAAGGGTTTGATCCCCGCCAAAGCTCTTGGCATCATAATCCTGGAATTCTTCAGCTTTCCCTGATGCCAAAAAAATTGAAAGGTCAACAAAAAGAATGACAACTTGTTAAGCAGAGAACCTAATGATCTTCCAAAGGTCATACACACAAATTTCCAGAAATATATATATATATATATATATATATATATATATATATATATAGATCATATAGGGCCTTGCGATCATAAATAAGGGTCCCGTTTGGTTTTTGACACCGGATCAGTGATCTTTGTTATTCCCGCATTTTTTTCTGAATCAAACTGACTTTTAGCCAGCCTTAAAAATATACATTGCCGGATAATATTAAAACTAAATACTTAGAATTTCTTGTCCTGGGTATGACGATAAACGACATCCGGCAGCAAGGCCTCTGATTGGGAGATTGGAGCTTTTAAGGAGCATGGAACCATCTCTTAACTGCTGTTGCCCCCTGGTCCACCCTCACCCAGGGTGGTAGCACCTGTTAGCGTCCCAGCTAAGGGCAAATAGTGAACCCTCAAACAAAAATTAACAGTACATTTTTATAATAAAATGACCAACAATAGATTTTTTTATAGCAAATGACAATCAGTGCAATACTAAAAATTATAAAAATACATTTTTATAGTGAAGTGACCAACACTAAATTTAATCTGACTATATTTCTGAGATGAGGTTTATTTATACTATTTACATTATTCGGAATATTGTCCTCATCTTTGTTGCCATATTTATTACAACGCTCCGGCCTTCTTCAGGTGGTTGGAATGTCGACCCGAACCCTTTATTTCGCTCACTGGGCTAGACTGTTCTAGTTCCACGTGCCATGTTTAAAGGATGTCAATTATCAGTTATCTCCTGTTAATTTTCCCCCTGAAAGTTTTCCATTGCCTTAACCGGGTATTGAACTCACACTCTTTGGGTCCTGTCACTGGATCTAACCAACACCTTTATCCACTGTGCCATGTGTTCTTGAGGACCAGTGAGCGAAATAAAGGGCTCAATTCGACATTCCAAACAACTGAAGAAGGCCGGAGCGTACAACGGTCGAAACGTTGTAATAAATATGGCGACAAAGATGAGGATAATAGTCCGAATAATGTAAATAAATTTTATGAACAACAAAATATGTATCTAAAAAAAGAAACAAACCTTTACACTGAAAGTAAAAAATTATGTACAAAATATCTGTAATTGAAAGAATAAAATGAATGTTGCGTTATTTACATTACTTTGTCTGTTATCCTTCTCTTCATAGCCATATTGACAATGTTTCAGCCGTTGTACGCTCCGGCCTTCTTCATGTGATTAGAATTTCGAACCGAACCCTTTATTTCGTCCACCAGGGCAGATTACTCTAGTTCCGCGTGCCATGCCTCTTCAGGATGTCTCAGATATTTTCGCTTTAACTTTTATGATCTACAAAATATATATCTAGAAAAACATAGCTTTACTCTGAAAGTATAAAATTATGTACAAAATATTTAGATTTCGGTATTAACTAAACCCATAGAGGTGTTGATATGCCGCTAAACATAATCAAGCAACTAAGTTAGAATTTTAATTTCAAACTTCACAGTCTGATGTAGCTTCTGTTACTTTCGATATTAACAATCCAGGTTGTCGGTATTCGGGGTGGGGCTTTAGTTAAAACCATAATTCATCCTGTTAATTAAATTAGTCAAATAACCGTTCTTATCACGAATAAGTTGAAACATAATTAAGAACCCAATCTTTTCTAATTAGTTTTTATTATCACATTTCATTTCACTGAATGCAACTGTGTTGAGGACGAGTTTTTCGGATGTTCGGTCGGTTGCGCAATATCCTTCATCTGTTATCTCAAAAAAAAATATCGAGACACAGTCATTAAAAGGTACAACAGGTATCCCTAAATAACCACCAGAAATAAATTAACTGCATACATAAATAAAAACAGATGTTAGACAAGGATACTGAAATGACCTTTTAAACCTCGACATCGAGGCGATTCTGAGAGAATCAGAAGTCCTATCAGGATTCACTAAGATAATGCAGATGACACAGTGTACACAGAATGGAAACTAAATGAACTTACAGAAGGTAACGGAGGAAAGCTAGAAGAAGGGACTAAGCACCAAGAAGACGAAATGCTTGGCTGTTAGTAAAAGGAACATCCCAACATACAAATTATGAATTGAAGATACCGAAATAAAACCGATTCAATAAGCTAGACATCTGGAAAGCATTTTAATAGATGACGGAAAGTGAGATACGGAAATCCGAAGGCGCATAGGGATAGCGAAAAATGCTTTCTAAAATCTAAGCAAAGTATTAAGAAAAAGGAAAATATCGTTAAAAACAAAGCAAAGAGTACCGAACTGTTATTTAATATCAGTCCAGTGAATACCGAACAATCTCCTTACAGATGAAGAAGAGACTTGAAGCAACGGAAATGTGATTCTACAGAAGGATACTGAGAATAACATGGGCTGAACATGTCAGTAATGATTGAGTTCAAGAAGGATACATATACTAAACATCGGGAAGAGACAGTTGAAATGTCTACGGTCCTAAATAAGGAAAGAGGTATTGGAAAATTGTGGAGAGCCATGATCGCCAACGTCCTGAGATGAAGAAGAAGAAGAAGCCATGATCAATATGAGCACCAAACCAATAATTTCATTTATGAGCAAAGAAAAAATGCAGTTGGAAATATTAGGAAACATTGCAAATATTACAATTAAAGGAGGTTAGGGTACAGCGTAAATGTACTGGTTCGCTCGTAAGAAACAGGGAGGAACTTTGAGCGGGGTCATTCTGAGCGGGGTCATTTTGAGGGGTCATTTTGAGGGGTCATTTTGAGCGGGATAATTTTGTGAGGGGACATTTTGAAGGAGGGACATTTTGATCGGGGTTATTTTCAGCGGGGTCATGTTGAAGGGGGTCATTGTGAGTAGGGTAATTTTGAGAGGGCACATTTTGTGCGGGGTTAAGTTAATTTGTGCTGGCCATTTGAGTGTAGTCATTTTGAGGTAGGGATATTTTGAGTAGGGTAATTTTGAGCGGGTTTATTTTGAATAGGGTCATTTTGAGAAGCGTAATTTTGAGAGGGCACATTTTGAGCGGAGTTAATTTGTGCTAGGCCATTTTGAGTGTGGTCATTTTGAGGTAGGGATATTTTGAGTAGGGTAATTTTGAGCGGGTTTATTTTGAATAGGGTCATTTTGAGTAGGGTCATTTTGAGAGGGCACATTTTGAGCGGGGTTAATTTGTGCTGGCCATTTTTAGTGTGGTCATTTTGAGGTAGGGACATTTTGAGTGGGGGCATTTTGAGCGGGTTTATTTTGAGTAGGGTCATTTTGAGTAGGGTCATTTTGAGAGGGCACATTTTGAGCGGGGTTAATTTGTGCTGGCCATTTTGAGTGTGGTCATTTTGAGGTAGGGGCATTTTGAGTAGGGTCATTTTGAGCGGGTTTATTTTGAGTAGGGTCATTTTGAGTGGGGTCATTTTGAGTGGGGTTATTTTGAGAGGGCACATTTTGAGCGGTGTTATTTTGCGCGTTGTCATTTTGATTGGGGTCATTTTGAGCCGTGTCAGATACTGGGTCAAGTGACGACAAACTGAGCATGGGTTATTTCACGTACTTTTTATGTGCCATATCTCCTCAGGACGTAGGCGATCATATCCTTTGATCTGTCCTTTGAGTGTCATATTTTCCAAGCCCTCCTTCCTCATTACATGACTTTGTATAGAATAGATTTAATTCTTATAATTACATGTAACTAAATGTTTCCTACTCGTACATAATATAGAAGAATTGTCAGGCGTTTAATATTGTACGTTTGAAATTTAATAAGTTTATTAGAGGTAAAAAAAAATCTTTTTTTAACATTGTCCCTCTGAATATGAGACGATATTCTATAAATATTAGTAAATCTATAAGGTCGGAAATAATGAATTATCGGATTGAGGAATCGGAGAGCCGAGTTCGAATTTTAGTCGAGTTTATTACATTCATTTACGTGCTAATAGCCTTGGAAAAGGTATGAATTAATTTCTCCTCCTCCCAACTATGGGTAAATAGCAGCACAGATTGGATTCTATAGTCTTGGGTGGCATCAGGTCGAGAAGAAGAAGAATTCTGAATTCAAGCCAGCCTGCTTTGTCTTTCCTAAGACATATCATTTCTACAGCGACTGCAATATATGTACTGCCCCTACAACTCTAATGAGTTATGAAACTCGTGATCGTGAATTAAGGCTAAAAATAAAAAATGTTTCTATATTTAATTCAACACGCAGAGATATTTAGATGAATAAATACACATATCTATAGTTTGTTTACCTCTTTATCTTCTTGCATTCAAATATTCCTGACATAAAAGTTTTGACACTATGTTTGGGTCATTTCGTGAATTTAGGTTTGCTGAATTAACACTTTCACACCGGAAACACTGAGAGATAATATGTTGACTGTTTTTATGGCTTTATATGCCCACTGTAGAGATGCAAAAGGCGATTATTTCTCTTTGGTAGAGATGAAGACACGAGGGTCACGTGACGGTCGCTTACTGACATCAATTTATAGAGTGATGAAAGGGGTCAGTCTTTGATTAGCCGCATGAAGTCAACACGGGCAGTTGGTATTGTTAGCACGGGCCAAGGTTAAACCTGCCTAACCGGGCCAGCTGTAATTGGGTAACAGACAAGCCCATGGTATTATCCCGATAGGAAATATGTCCTCACCAGAGAAATAGAAGATAAATTCGGTCCGCTCGAATTACAGAAACTACCTCCTATTCGCAGTTTTCTCGTTGGGAAATACCCATAACTCGTTTTTTTTCCGTTGGGAAATATGTCCTCACCAGTGAATTAGAAGATAAATTCAGCTCGCTCGAATTCCCGTTGGAAAATAAAAATATGGCTTCTCCAGAAACAGAAGAATCCTTTGGCAGCTGATATTCCTGTTATAAATCATTACAAGTAATGTATCTTCCCCATTTTGACACTACTTGTTGTTGTATATATGTGTTATAGTTTCTGTGCGGGACAAGTGTAAATATTTATATAAAATTCTGTGTATGACTTAGCTGTATAGAAATCTGCTTGACAACAAAGCATGTTTGCCATTTCTTTTCTTTCAGCTATTCTGTTTCGTCCGTGTATTAAATTGTTACTGTATCATGGATATAATAATGCCAATAATAGTGGAAATAGCAAGCGGGGGAATATACTTCCTTGAACAGTAACCACATTAGCACAAAGCCGAAATCTTTACAACTTTTGGTATTATTTATCCAGACTCATGTGAGTCTGGGTAAAAAAGACGGAAAACATGGGATTTAAATAAACAACAATTAATAAAGGTATTAACAAAACAGGTTACAAAAGGGTAAGGAAATAAATGGAATTCAGTTCATGCCTTTGAAGCACTTAGATGCTACGTATTTTGTGTGTGTGCGTGTGTGTAAGAGAGAGAGAGAGACGGTGAGAGAGAGAAGGGGGAGAGAAGGGACGTATTTTGTGTGTGCGCGTATGTGTGTGTGTGTTAGAGAGACAGAAGGTGAGAGAGAGAAGTGGGAGAGAAGGGACGTATTTTGTGTGTGTGCGTGTGTGCGTATGCGTGTGTGTGCGTGTGTAAGAGAGAGAGAAGGTGAGAGAGACAAGGGGGAGAGAAGTGACGTATTTTTGTGCGCGCGTGTGTGTGTGTGTGTGAGAGAGAGAAGGTGAGAGAGAGAGAAGGAGGAGAGAAGGGACGTATTTTGTGTGTGTACGTGTGTGCGTGCAAGAGAGAGAGAAAGAGAGAGAGAGGGGCAGAGAGAGAGAGAGAGAGAGGAGGGGGAGAGAGAAAGGGGGCGTGCTATCGCCCCCGAAGTCTAAGGGAAGAGAGAAAGAAAGTTTTAAAAATCGCGCCGCCTGTAATTTTAGTCAGGGGAGGTAATCCAATAATTTATTCAAAATGGTTGTAATACGAAGATTCGTGACTTTATAATAATTTTGGCTAAAGGACAGTGTTTTGCTAAAGAAAAAAAGGATTATTTATATTCATAAGTTGTAGTCTCCCCAGTTCTATCATCTGTTCGTGAAATTCGCGCGTTTTCAAAAGTCTCTTCCTATATCCTAACAATTTCCTCACAGATGATGAGGAGACTTGAGGCGACGGAAATGTGGTTCTACAAAAGGATGCTGAAAATACTACGGACTGAACATTTGAGAAACAGAGAAAAAGGATTCTTATACTTAGAATCTGAAAAATAGCTGATATTTCTGTGACATGTAATATGGAGAGAGTGCTTAGAGAATTCAACATTCATTGGATATTTGGAAGCAAGAGTGACTGAAGAAACAAGGGATTAATTTACCTGACAATCTTGCGTAAATGAATGGGAGAACATAATCTGGAAGGGGTAGCAAGGAGACAAACATTGCTTAGCGCTGCAAAAGATAGAAAATTGTGGAGAGCCATGAACAACCATCTAACGAGATTGTGTAAAAGGATGGCAGGACAGGAATAGGGAAGGATAGTAAGAGGTTAAACATTCCTTAATGTTACAAGGAATAGGAAGATAGGGAGAGTCATGATCGTCCAAATTTATGAAGATCGGTGCCTGTAGAAGTAAATATAAGCAAATCCGGCAACTCCGAAATCAGAGAAAACACTTGCTTCAGAAGGATTCCGGTTTGCCACAGAAGACTTAGATCTGTAGCCAATCGTTTACTCACTTTTGCTGTTAGGCTAACGCCCAAGAGCACATCTAAAAAATTAACGGATTCATATCTTTCTCTATGCTGATGTTCTAAGTGTAACATAGATGTGATACAAGGTCAAAAGTATGGGGCATCCAGTGAGGATCGAACTCACTACTCAGTTGTAATTGTTCTAGCGTGACAAGCTTGTTAACCATGGCACCTATTCGAGGGTACCCGTCTCTTGCTCTATAATATGAAAGTCTCTTCTCTCTTCCACACATATACAAGTTTTATTTAAATTCCGACATCTCAAAATAACTTATATTTTAGCCTCCAAATTTTTACCCTTCAAATTGTTTTTATTTTAAAAAAAAAACAAGCAACATTAATTGATGTCATTTAAAGATAACACCTATTTTGGTGATTTCGTATATCAATTGCTTTTTTTAACTCTTTGTCTCTCTCTCTCTCTATCTATCTATCTATCTATCTATCTATCTATCTATCTATCTGTTGGCCGTGGGTGGCGACCCGTAAGGCGCTAGGACGAAATCCTGGTGTTTGAGCAGCCATTGATCCGGCAACAGAGTGGTCAATGGCTTGCAACACACCACTTTGGTTCTTACTTGGTCTGACGGGCGGTCGGATTGGGCCCGATCCGATCAATCGGCTGGTCCCGTCATGCCCTAGCACATATATATTTATTTTTCTCCTGACTGTACTATTGAATCTACCTTAGTGGAACATTTCCCAACCCTTTATCGTATATGTCCTAGAAGGCGTGGACTGAGGGTCAATTGTGTTGAGAGCAAAAGACTTTTTGACCGCTGTTGAATTTTTCGGCACTAAACCAGAGTTTGGCAGAGGCTCAGAACTTCGCTCCCAATATGAGTATACTGGTCGTGTATCCCGGTCTCAGCCAAGGCGAATGGGTTACCCCCTTGGTTCATTCCCTTCTCAAGTTGGACTCCGTGGTGGGTGGTGGAGCACAGGGCCATTGAATATAAAAAACCCAGACATGGCATCTTTAAATAAAAAAACAAAACGTAACCTATCCGAATCAGACTCTGAGTGTGAAGCAGCAGACTTCCCCAGATTTATTGTTATTGAATCCCTGGAGGAGGTCTGTCTTGCTAAATTCTCCCCATTTTTGATTAAGAAAATTATTTCGGCACGGGCGACCCCAAAAAACGTCAACAAAATTAAGAAATGGGAACTTGCTTGTTGAGGTGGATAGCCAAAGACAAGCAGAAAACATCTTAAAAATGAAAATTTTTTATAATACCAAGTGCAAAAGCTACCCACATGAAAGTCTCAATGTTTCCAAAGGCGTCATCAGAAGTCGAGAGCTGGCTTTAGCCACAGAAGACGAAATGACAGCTGCCCTGGGAAAACAGGGAGTAACTAATATAAGAAGGGTTAGTATAAGAAAGAGTGGTGAACAAAATCGAGACAAACACTTACATCTTGACATTTAATCAACCACAAATACATAAAGTGGTCAAAATAGGCTATTGTCTGGAGAGAATTGAGCAGTACGTCCCAGCTCCCTTGAGATGTTTCAAATGTCAGAAATTTGGACACCACAGCGACGCTTGTAGAGGACGAAAGACATGTGCCAAATGCATGGAAAAAGAGCCAAACCATAAAGAGGATGAATGTTTGAAACCACTTAGATGTCCAAATTGCCAACAAGACCATCCGGCATACGCAAGATCTTGTGACATTTACAGAAAAGAAAGCGAAATCCTGGAGGTTAAACATAAGAAAAATGTGTCCTTTCTGGAGGCCAGAAAAATTGTAGGGTCCTATATGGGTGAGACCAGCTATGCCTCTGTTACACGGAGGGCTGATACTAATAATGAAGATAGTAAATATAGAACCCTGATAAATAAACTAATAAATTTGAATCCAAGTGAGTGGACAAAATTCCAGGAAGATCTTAAAAAGGAACACACCAATAATATTCAAATATCTCGATTGGAAGTTCCAGCTAAGATTAATACATCTCATGATAAAATTAGAGATGATAAAAAAATAACCAAAAAGACATCCCAGACACAGACCACTCCTCCCAAAAAACAAAACCTGCAACGATCACCAATCCGTCCCCCAACTTTAAAAAATGATAACTTGGGGAAAAATAACATATCAAACCCCGAACCTAACAATGATAAAGTAGAACGTTCCCCACAATCAAAGAGAGATAATACCCCGACTTCATCTTCACGGGAACGTTTAAAGTTGTTGAATCCACTAAGCCAATCTTCAGACCCATCAACATCGAAGATTGAGACCAAAAATAGGTTTAGCGTGATAGAAAAGATGGATACAGAAGAGCCAACCACTAAAAACAAGTCGAAAAAAAAAAGCAATAATTCCAACTTGACATGAGGGACCTGCAAAATAATTCAATATTACAGTGGAATTGCAGAGGAATTAGAGCTAATCATGAAGAACTCATACTCCTCAAGAAATATAATCCCAAAGTGGTATGCCTTCAAGAAACATTCCTCAAGGACAATAACTACTTAAAATAAAAAATTACAATTCATATAATCATTTATGCAAAGACGGACACATAGCTTCTGGAGGTGTGTCGATCCTAGTTAGGAAAGACATACCTCAACATCAAATAACCATTGACAGTAATCTTCAAGTCACTGCTGTCAAAACAACATTGTACAAAACAGTCAGTATCTGCTCCATCTACATTCCACCTCATGATCCAATTAATGAAATAAAACTCAATAAGCTAATTGACCAAATCCCTAAACCCCACTTATTATTAGGTGACCTTAACAGTCATAATACCATATGGGGGTGTCTTAAAACTAATCAAAAGGGAAACTTGGAAAACATAATCGATAACAACAATCACTGAATCTTAAATGACAAATCTCCAACCCATCTCAATCCATCTACCGGCTCCTATTCAGCAATTGACATCACTCTATCTGATCCTTCCAGCTACATGGATTATATGTGGAAGGTTCATGATGATTCTTGTGGCAGTGACCATTTCCCAATCATAATAAATATTACACAACCTTCCACTGATAATAACAGACCTCCCAGCTGGAAAATAAATAAAGCTGACTGGCAACAATTCAATACATTATGCAATACAAGACTGGTTCAAGATTCAAGATGTTCAGACCCAATTAAACACTTTTCAGAAACATTAATCACAATAGCAAACGAAGCCATTCCAAAAACTTCTCCTTCAAACAGGCACAACACACCTTGGTATAATGGCGAATGTAAAATAGCAATCCGACTGCGTAATGCTGCTCTCCGTAAATTCAACAAAGAACCTTCCACCATTAACCTCAACTCCTTTAAATTGCTCCGAGCAAAGGCCCTGGAAAACAATTAAGTTGGCCAAAAAGAATAGTTGGCAAAATTACGTAAGCAAAATAAACTCCACCACTAAAACTGCTACAGTGTGGAAAATGATCCGCAAAATTGCGGGCAAAAACAATTCTACCACCATTAAACACCTCATTAAAAATAATGATGAGGTAACAAACATTAAAGACATCGCAAATACACTGGCTGAGACTTTCTCATTAAATTCCTCCTCTGATAATACTAACACAGAATTTGTAAACTATAAAAATAAAATCGAAAAACAAAAGCGCAATTTTAATTCAGACAATACAGAAAATTACAATGGATTCTTCACATTACAAGAATTAAAAGAAGCCATACAAGCTTCTCACAACACTGCAGTCGGACCAGACGAAATTCATTATGAATTTCTCAAGCATCTACCACCAAAATCATTAGAATACCTACTATATATATTCAATTTAATTTGGAAAAATAGCACTATCCCAGAATCATGGAAACTAGCTACCATCATACCCATTCCTAAACCAGGGAAAAACAATCTCTATCCTACAAATTATCGTCCAATAGCACTAACCAGCTGTCTGTGCAAAACTATGGAACGTATGGTTAATAGAAGGCTAATTTGTTATGTAGAATCCAACAAGCTGTTTACCAACTCCCAATGTGGCTTCAGAAATCAAAGATCTACGCTGGATCATGTGGTCAGGTTAGAGACCTCTATAAGGGAGGCATACATCCAAAAGCAACACCTTGTAGCCATTTTTTTCGACTTGGAAAAGGCTTATGAGACCACTTGGAGGTATGGTATTATGAAAGACCTGCGTGACGTGGGATTGAAGGGCAGACTACCAAACTTCATCAAATCATTTCTTTCGGACAGGAAGTTCCGAGTCCGAATTGGTTCAACCCTGACGGATATTCAAAACCAAGAAGAAGGCGTTCCTCAGGGGAGTATACTGTCAGTAACCCTCTTCAACATCAAAATTAATAGCATTACCAACTATCTTAATCCTGGAGTTGATAACTATTTGTATGTTGATGACTTCTGTATAACCTCCACATCAAAATACATACGTACTGCAGAACGTCAACTGCAACAAGGCATCAACAAAATAAATAGATGGGCTATCACAAACGGCTTCAAGATTTCAAAATCGAAAACCTAATGCATGCATTTTTGTCAACTAAGGAAAATGCATAATAACCCAACACTAAAATTAGACAAAACAGAAATTCCGGTAGTCCAACAATATAAATTTCTGGGAGTTGTATTCGACAAAAAACTGAACTTCATCCCCCACATACAATATCTAAAAGAAAATGCAGTAAAGCCCTAAAACTACATCGAGTTGTAGCCCACACAGACTGGGGTGCAGATCAACAAACTCTCATTAAATTGTATCGAACATCAATCCGATCAAAACTGGATTATGGCTGCTATATATATGGAGCAGCCAGAAAATCTTATCTAAAAACTCTTAATACAATCCATCATGAAGGATTGAGACTCGTCTTGGGGGCATTTAGAACATCCCCTGTGGAGAGCCTTTATTTTGAAGCGTACGAACCACCACTAAAACTTAGATTCACAAAATTAGGTCTGCAATACTACACTAAAATCAAATCTCAACCCAACAATCCAGCCTATAATTGCATTTTTAAATCCAAATACCAAGCCATATTTGATCAAAAAGAAAAGGCCATAAAACCTTTTGGTCTCCGAATGAAACATACAGTGGAAGACAACAACATCTCAATTACAAACATCCACGAAACCGTTAAACTAAGCTCACCTCCCTGGCAACATAAAGAACCTGTGGTCAACCTTGATCTCAACAAACTCCCTAAAAATAAAACACACCCATTAACCAATCAAGAAAATCTCTACAATATTCATGAAAAGTACCCAAATTACTCGCACATTTACACTGATGGTTCCAAAAACAGCAATAGAACTGGATGTGGAGTAGTCCTTGGTAAGAAAACAGTGGAAAAATGTCTCCCAAAGGAAGCTTCTATATTCACCGCAG
This sequence comes from Acanthosepion lycidas, assembly GCA_963932145.1. Classification (NCBI taxonomy): domain Eukaryota; kingdom Metazoa; phylum Mollusca; class Cephalopoda; order Sepiida; family Sepiidae; genus Acanthosepion; species Acanthosepion lycidas. The sequence continues at coordinate 3,164,222 of OZ010597.1, forward strand.
AAATCTGTGCAATAAATTTGGCTCTTCAGATTGTTGACGCCAGCAACATAAAAAAATTCATTATTCATTCCGACTCAATCTCTGTCCTACAATCCATAAAAAATACACAACAGAATAACCCTCTTATTGTTAAACTGTTGAACAAACTGAACACCTTAACACATAGCAAAAAGGTGATATTTTCCTGGATCCCAAGCCATATTGGAATCCAGGGAAATGAGAAAGCCGATTCCTTAGCCAAAGCTGCTCTTAACATGACACCCGACCAAAACATCAAAATCCCATACACTGACCTAAAACATAAAATCAAGACAACAATAACACTAAAATGGCAAAAACTATGGGACAGAAATGCCAACAATAAACTCTACGAAATAGCACCAATTCTAAAGGAAAGGCAACTTAATCTAAAAACAAGAAAAGAACAAACCACCATTGCCCGACTACGCATTGGACACACAAGACTGACTCACTCTTTCGTACTAAAACAAGAACCTCCTCCTAAATGTTCCTGTGGAAAACAATACACTGTAAAACATATACTAATAGAATGTACAAATCTCGTACATATCCGTAGAAATTTCTATAACACGAAGAACATGAAGAAATTATTTGCAAAAACTGAACCCAAAAATATATTGGATTTTCTAAAAATAATTGGTCTCTTATCAAAGATGTAGACTGATGTATAAACAACATAGCCTACTTTTTACCATTTTGCAAATAAATTGTCCTTATCAAATGGAAATTCTTGACTTAAACAAAAATACCTAGGATTATTTAGCAGTGTGCAAGCAAATAAGCTCTAGCTTGCTAAAAATGTTCCATACAAAATAGGCATTTAAAATTCATATATTTGGCATATATATATATATATATATATATATATATATATATATATATATATATATATATATATATATATAACTTGATTTGGCATTTTATAACCCACAGTGGTTGATATCCCATAAAACCCAACCAACCAACCAACCAACCAACCAACCAACTGCAGTTAACACCTAGCGGCAACTGTGTCACTGCGTTTAAGCATGAAACAGACTGTCGACGCTGGATGTTGACTGCAGTGTCCACTTTTATATTTAGATATGTTCTGTTACTGATATTAACCAATTTAACCCATAAAGTAAGCAGACCTCAAAACTATATTTTTATCACACACACACACACACACACACACACACACACACACACACACACACATATATATATAGGTATATATATGTAAATGAAATAATTAAATATTAGCGACTGTATACGCGCGTGCTGGCGTGCATACCTTGGTAAGCAAATAAATGATTACGAAATTTATCCAAGAGGTGTAGACATAATAGCGCTCAATGTGATAAAACAGAACTAAGAAATATATATTAATATACCTACGTTTGATGTGCGACTAAATTTTCGTTGGTTGGACAACATATATCTTGTGCCCGATGAGATGGGTATCCAACGAAACTTTATTCGAACAACAAACGTAGCTATATATATATATATGTATGAAATTTTAGGTATTGTTAGACTATTAATGTATGTATGTGTTGAAGTCTTTTATTTTGCTATTATACTTCCTACCAAATATATTTATATATATTTTGTATATCAATTGTTTTTTAAAACTATTTATATCTATCTATCTATCTATCTATCTATCTATCTATCTATCTATCTATCTATCTATCTATCTTCTCTTCACATCTATCTATCTATCTATCTATCTATCTATCTTGTTAAGGGATTCACTGTTAATTTATCCGGGCCTTCACTTGTGCTCTTTCGTCTTCATCAGGTGTCAGTCGATCCAGGTACCCTACAGGAATTTCGAGCTGAACCATTTCTTTCATTCTCAAATTTTCGCATACTCAAATTAAATTATTGAGTACTAAGTTCCTTGGTGCAAATTAATTTCTCAATTTTAAACTATTTTCATAAACAGTTTTCAGAGTACACAAGTGAGAGAGATAAACAATGCATAATCATCAAATCTCTAATGAGGCTGATATTTAATCGGCTGACTGCGTCGCACACACATACAGAATGTATTTCGCGTGATAATAATAATTTCATAAAAAATTTCACCCTCTACGAAAACAATTCATTTCTTTTGTGTTGTAAAAAGAAAAGCAAAACATTCGTATGAACTTTGTCCGCGAGGAACTTTATAACTTGTTTCTTTCAATTTAAAACAAGGTTATTTTCACATTCATTAATAAAATTATTGAAATTTCTAAAGGTGTGCTTCAAGATTATTTCTTTTCTTCGCTTTTCACACACTTTTTTCTCTTCATGATGTCCTTTCACTGACTTCTCGTGGGTCACTAAAAAGTTAATGGGTGTCAGTGGTTTGCCATCTCTGCACTAGACGTGGAAAGATCCTGTGGGTAGGGGGAACTTGGAGCCTTAAACCTATCCTGCCCGCTGATGAGCGCTGCTGGTGATTGTCATGATTGACTGCATTCAATGAAGCTACTCTTTTGTTAGAGCTTCTGCTGCTTTCCGCCTTTGTTAGAAATTTGAAATTTACATCAGCCCAATGGGACAGCGAAAGATACCTTTCAAAAGCTGAGCAAAGTATTAAGAAACAGGAAAATAAAGTTAGAAAAAAGAAAAGAGGACTGAATGGTATATAGTATTAGCCCTCTTATATGGCAGTGAATGCTGGACAATCTCCTCAAAGATAAAGAAGAGACGTGAAGCAACATAAATATCGTGTAACAGAAGGATGCTGAGAATGCTATGGACTGAATATGTGAATAAGGACGAAGTTTTAAAGAAAATGGAAACAAAAAGGACGCATACTTAATATCAGGAAGAGACAGTTGAGGTTTTTCTGGAATAGAATGAGGAAAGGAGGCTTGGGAAAATTTATACTCACAAGGTAGATTGGAAATAGGAGAGGTAGAGGAAAGTAACGCACGACCTACCCGGCGAGTCTCAGTGAATGGATGGTGGAGTAAGATTTGGGAAAGATGATAAAAAGACAAAAGCGACAGGAAATTGTGGAGAGCGAACCTCTTAAAAGGACACGGCAAATAGAAATGGAAGCTTTGCTGGATTCTTTTGTTTCTTTTAAATCTTTTATCATTTAACAAATATCTTTTAATCCGTTTCTGGCAAAGTGATTTTTAGATTTAATTTTCAGCCAGAATGCAAACCAAGCGCCAACGATTCGTGCGTTAAATGTTATGAAATGTGTTTAGATAACAAGGAAATAATTCTTTAAGAAATGACACAAACATGATTGTCAAAAATACAAGATATTATTAAACTCATTAAACTTTTACTACTTTCCATCCATTACAAGTCCCAAGAGCCACTTAATATAGAGGGCTATGGGTTGAGGTTGTTTTATGGACGTGAGGCGGAGGAGTGCAGATTATGAGAACATGTAGGAAAGATAACTATCGACTCTAGTCTTGAAGACGCTTAATTGGGGAAGCATCGTCTCTGGAGTCAGTAAAATATTCTTGGCAAGAAACTGTCCGAATAAACTCCCTTCTTACCATTATCATACGAAGGATATGAGGATGATTCGACCCTGTGTAGGTGGTATGGTGAGTCTTAGCTGTATGTTTATTTTATTAATGTAATAATTATTTATGTTTATTTTATTAATTGTTCACCCAATACAACGCTCAAGAGCTGCTCAAGGTTTCACAGGTCATTGAATGAGGTTGTTCTATGGACGTAAGAGAGGAGGAGGAGGTGATAAGAAGTGCTGATTATGAGGATAGGTAGGAAAGATAACGGTTGACTCGAGACTTGAAGAGGGTAAGATTCTAATGATTGGAGAAGCGTTCTCTTGGGTGTCAAATTATTGGCTCTTGGGAAGAAGGTTTCCGAATAAAACCTCCTCCTTACTAATGGAATACGGAGAAAATGAGGATGATTCGACCCTGTGTATGTGGTATGGTCGGTGCTAGCTGTATTTGTTTTTATTAATTATTCCCTCACTACAAGGCCCAAGAGCCACTCAAGGTGTCACAGGTCACTGAATGAGGTTGTTTTATAGACGTAAGAAGGGGAGGAGGAAGTAAGAAGTGCTAATTATGAGGATATGTAGGATAGATAATGGGTGACTACAATTTGAACATCTTCTCGTCTAGAGTAATCAGTAAAGTATCATATAGTGAGATTATTTCACAATTAACCAGATTTGGGGAAGATTGTGTCCCAATAGGACTTCCTCCTTACCAATGGAATACGAAGAGAATGAAAAAGAGTCAACCGCGTGTTTATGTATCATGATGAATCTTAGTTGTAAGGGTCAGAAATAGTGGAACTAAGGAATGTATTGTGTCAGAACATTTTCTTTTGAACTAACGAGAGAGAGAGAGCAGCGAGAGGTTAGCAACATTTCGTCTGTGGGAAAAGGGCTTGTGGGAAAAAAATCTGTCATGGCGAGAAAAAAAGAATTGGCCTCTTCCAGCGTAGATATGGCAGCAATATTCAAATTTGGGTTTTGATCAGACTCTCGTAAAGAGAGAGCATGGCAGGAGGAGTCAGATACTTCTTGAAGCGGTAAAAGGTGAGAAATCATTTCCCAGAATCATTAGCGATGAGTTCGACTTGAGATCTGGAGTGAACTTGAGCCTCAACAGTATTTCAAATTAAGGGGTCACATTGAGAGTGCGACCCTTCATCATGATTGGAGATAAGGGTCTGCTTGGTGAGAGCGAAACTTACTAGTTTGATTTTTGAGGTTTGGAAACTTACAAACGAGGTTTTCGCCCATTGTGTTGTTAGATCTCGGTCAGGAGAGCGATCAGGTGCCAGGCTTTTGTCCATTTAAATTTGGGGTGGAATACCCCGTAGACTGTGTTATCATCTGCTTAAATTTTTATTGAGAATCAATGCATTCCAAGAATATTCTTAGGTTTATTGTTAATATAGAGTAGACAGTGGGTAGGACTGAGAAATGAGACAAGGGAATACTTGCATTGGTCTCATAAATTTCAGAGGATTAGCCTTTAACGCCGACCTTTATGGGTCAACCTTTGAAAGGATTTGATACTCTCGAAGACTCTTCCAGTCTTTATGTTTGGCATATCTTTTTATATTAATATCCTGAATGAGATTTGATTTGAAAGTAATTTTGTTGTTTGCCAGTGTTTTATTTTTATTTATAAGTAAAATATTTTTTCCAATTAGTATTTATTTTCTACAAATTGGTGACCATTTTTACTTTTTATTTCCTTAGTTATATGATCTTAATTAAAAAAAAAAAGTTTGCATTCTATTTGCCGCTTTTGAATAGACAAGTGTTAGCTTCTCTTCTGAATAAAATTATAGACATAAAATAGTTTTCAATCATTTCAAGATATTCATTTTCTGAAAATTTATTGCAGTGATTTTTAATTAAATAATTCAATATACATGGACGAATTTCAGAGGCAAAAATATGGTAGTGTAGGTATAAACAAATTAATTAGTTTCCTTTCATAAAAAAAATATCTGAATCCATTTTTATGTGTCTCTGAATTAAATCATGAAAAAGCTTCACGAATGTATGCATATTTTATTTGATTGGAATTTTTATTTAATCTTATTTTATTGAAACATTTTTTTAAGGTGTGGTATGCGGCTTTGTTTAAAGAATATGATTTTCTGGTTTGAAGAGAACAGTTAAAGATTGGTCTTACTTCAGTTGTTCGCTCGGTTTTATAAATTGGCTGATAGGAAATCCAAATATGATATTTAAATGTATTCGCAGAGAATTTTTTCTGTTCAATTATACCTTCCTTCTACTGCCAGGACCATATAAAGTATATAGTTTTAGAGTTTTGACGACTTAATTAAGTACATTGAAGACGACAGCATAATTAGAAGGGACTTTTTCTGTTTCATCTTAAGGCTAAACTAACTCTATATAAGAATTAATTTTATATAAAGAGCTCAGTGAATCGTAGACGAAACCAGAGGCCGTGAAAATATATTTCATGGGGAAATTTAATATTACCAGTAGCCATTGGAAAGAAAGGAAGAAAAAAAAAGTAGACGACACGTCACGTGACAGAGGGTAGCGTCCAGTGGATGATTTTAATTCCATGTCACACCTTCCATTACTTTCGCTAACCCTAAATTCATTCATTGATATTTTCGAAGTATTTCATTTTAATTTTACTAGAGACCCCGACAGGATGTTCATCAAGTAAGAAGGCGTGGAAAGCACACCTTGAAACTATATTTCTTCACACACACACACAGATATATATATATATATATATATATATAGTACATAATAAAATTCAAAATTACGTCATATGGGGAATAGGCTTATTTCAACTGACGTCAGTCTTATTCAACCCCCGTGTATAGACTGAGTTCCTGTTGGAATTAGAAATTTAACTGTTACACCTACAAACAAGTCGAAAAACTAATACAGAATCTATCCATTTCAATGTTTCAGTCAGATGAAAGGCAAGTGGTCAGGGTAGGGGGGAATTTATTAGTCTTAAAGGGAACAGGTTGTATAAAATTAAACCCGGATATTAACCTTATGATATTAAATTGGGGTTATATGAAAAATGAAGTGTTAATTAAACTAAGACAGCCCGGAGGAATTGTCTCCATTTATTGAGAACTTTCGGTCTGAAGAGATGTATAGAAATATTCGCTAAATAAATTATAACCAAAATGAATCTTTAAGGTTTTCTTCTGGATTATTATTATTATTATTATTATTTTTATTATACTCCGTAGTTTACATTGAACTCTCCATGGATTAATATCCTACTTGGAATTACCCTTACCAGTCACAAATTGGTAATGTATATATATATATATATATATATATATATATATATATATATAGTTAAACTTAGTGAGCCAGACAAACGTACCCAGGTTTCACCTAAGCGGATAGTCAAGGGAAGCTTTCCCTGACGATCCGTTTAGGTGAAACCTGGGTAGGTTTGTTTGGTTCACTAGGTTTGACTAGGTCTGCTCTAGGGTTGTATTGAGCTCTTTTTAGTTAGTTGTTTACTCGTGTCGGGGTTTTTTCTTTGGGCTTTGAACCTCTATCTGTGCGATTTTTTCGACGGACTTTCATGTTCCTGGCTCTTTCTTTTTTTTAAAACCTTTTTTATCTTTCGAGATTGATTTGATTATTGGCAAATCAAAAATTCGAAGGTTTTTAGAAACGAGTATAGTTACATATATATATATATATATATATATATATATATATATATATATATATATGATAGATTGTTACGTGAATGAAACTCAAAGTTGTATCAAATGGTTAGGAGCCAAATATATATTTATAATGATTATTAGTCCATATATATAGTTAGGCGCGCATAAATGACCATGGCCTAATATCAAGATGACAGATTGTCAGTGATATTGGATACGAGAAAAGAAAATGATATAATAAGAAACAAGTTATTTAAATTTTTTGATGGATTTGGTTTTGAGATTAAGATTGAAATGAATTTAAATGTTGTCCAACATCTTGATGTAGAATTAAACGGTACAGATAGAAGAATCTCTCCTGCTACATGAAGCCAAATTTTAAGGTACTGTGTGTAACCCTATCAACATAACAAGCGGAATTGAATGCAAATTCTTTAGAAATGAGGAAGCATTATGTAAGGAAGAACATAAACTAAGTTTAGAAAATTTGAATTATCTGAAAAAGTAGCTGAAAAAGAAAAAGAAAAAACAAAACAAAAATATTCCGATTTAACGCCCCTCTCAATTTAGAAGCGAAAACGAAAATTGGAGAGACCTTTTTTATATTGTTAAATAAACATTTCCCCACAAAACTCCATGGTATATAGTGTCTACAATAGAACTACTTTAACAATTCGTTACAGCTGGTTGCGAAATTCGGTGAAAATATTTAAAGGGCACAGTAATAATAATAAAAAAAAAAAAACAACAGTTGTACGGAGTAAACGTCTGCGGGGGGCAAAGATAACTGAGAAAAGATGTAACTGCAGTAAAAAGTGCTGTTAGGATCCCAGCTATGGGCAAATAGTTGACCACCCCAAAACTGGAGTCAAAACACTATGAAAGTGTAAAAATAGGGTTAATACCAGAAATACATTTTTTTTGGTAAAAAATTGTTACCAGCAATAAATTTTTAAAGAAAAATTATTACCAGCAATACATTTTTAAAGAAAAAAAAATATTAGCAGCAATAAAAATTTTGTCGGCATTGAGGTTGATATGGCGTAAAACAAAACAATCCAAACCTACTTGCACATCTCAATTCTTTTTCCTTGTTTTATTTAAAAGATAATCAACTGTGATTGTCTCATGGGCTGAGTTAGTTGTGCATATTGACCCCTACCAGCGACATTTGGTTGATGTTTGATTAAACGTCAGAAAGTGCTTTGCTGATTTCAAAGCAGGCTGGCACGCAGGCAGATTCTCCTAGAATTGGAAGATCGACACACTTTCTTTTTTATGTGCCGTGTCCTTTCAGGACGTAGGCGATCATGACTCTCCACTTCCTCCTATCCCTTTATAGTTCTCAATAAGTTTCGTCCTCCTGTCACCTTCCTCAGACCATGTTCTGTCATTCACTTGCTTAAACCCGCCAGGCATGTCATGCTTTTCCTTGTCTCTCTTCTATTCGACTTTTGAGTATCAGATTTTCTAGGCCCTTCTTTCTCATTACGTGTCCCAGAAACTTCAGCTGCCTCTTTCTGATGTTAAGTATAAGCCTTCTTCTTGTTTGTAACCTCTCTAAGGCCCCATAGTTGCTCACACGCTCGATTCATGATATCCTTAGCATCCTTCTGTAGAACCACATCTCCGTCGCCTCGAATTTCTACTTCATCTTTGAGGAGACCGTCCAACATTCGCTGTCGTAAAAGAGGACAGATGTCACGTAACAGTTCATTACTCTTTTTTTTTGTTACCAACGAAACCGCCCTGTCTCGTAATACTCTGCCTAGCTTTTGGAATGTGTCCTTGGCCATCCCAATACGTCTTCGGATCTCAGTGTCGCACTTACCGTCCTCTGTCAAAACACTTCCCAGATATTTAAACTTCCGCACCTGTTTGATTTTAGTGTCCCCCAACCTGCAAATCGCATTTCGAGCTCCACTTTTTACTGATGACCATGCATTCTGTTTTCTTGTAGTTTACAATTAGTCCCTTCTTCTTGCTCTCCTTTGCTTCTTTCTGTTAGAGGTTTTGAAATTTCTCTTTCGTGTCTGCTATCAGCACTATGTAAGATTGTAGACGCCAATGTTGAATGCCGGTAGGATTTCCAATCAACACACTACAATCTCCTTAATCTCATTTCCTTCTATTTGACATGATTTCGTCCTTAGGAAATATTTGCTCTTCATCTCGAGGTCTTCGACAAAATCCAGAGGCGGATATGCAATGTGATAGGTCCTGACCTGGCATCTCGACAACAGTCACTTTCTCACACTGTCTTTTCTACAAATATTTTCATGGAAACTGTACTGACGAACTACTTTCACTGGTAATTCGAATTTAAGCGTGTTACTACGTTGGAATCCCGGTCCCAACCTTTCACAGTCGAAACGGTTAAATGTAGTCGTCTCTTCTACTCCAACAGTTTCTTCTCTCACACTTCCCGACAGTGGAACTCCCTGCCTCTTACTTGCTTCCCTGATAGCTATAATCTTCAAATATTCAAATGTAATGTCAATCAATATCTTCTGATGCCTTGATCCTGATCCCCGTCCTTCTCTATATCCTTTCCCCAAACAACCCTCTTTTACTCTTGCTCTCACTCTCTGTAACCCCTTGTGTTCTAGTTGCACTCCCGCCTTGCTTGGGGTGAAATACTTAAAAAAATATGCTGATTTGCATGATGGATGAGATGGTTGTATATTTAGCAACAGTGTTGTCTATTTTGACAACGAATAAACTCGGCAATGTTTTATATTTCATTTGATTCTTCTAAGTTTATTCTTTCATTGTTGCCTACGTTAAGATTGATTTGAATGTTTCAGAATACCTACTGTATAAAGGGCTTCCTCGGATTGAATAATATTAGAGAATTATTTTAGATTTAAATAACCTTAATCCACCTTGGGGGAATGCGCTGTGACTGTGTAGAACCTATTTATCAGTTACAGATCAAAATCGGGCAAAATAATTTGTGTAAAATTAAAATGATATTTGCTTCATGATTTCCTGAAGATTTACTCTTCACACACCTTTTTTATGGGGAAAATTTGATTTTCTACTTCCAGTTTCAATCTAAATATTGTCCTCGACTTCGGGAACAAACATTAATATTACAAGTTTTCTTCAGACAAATATATTACTTGTGTTTTTGATATTATTGCCACGAGGTTTCGACCAATTGAATATACTGTCTTCTTCAGGTGTATCACGAATGATCAGTTGGGAAAGAGAGCAGTATGGGCATTTATTGGTAGCTGTACTGTCATTGTAAGTAGTGGTGTTGTGGTTTTGTTTTTGGGTCATTCGAGGTAGAGGGTTACAGTGTAAGAAGCACAGTTCCTGGGAGAAGGCAACGGTTGACCCTAGACTTGAACAGACTAAGATTATAGCAATCGAGGAAACATCCTCTTGGGAGACGGTCCCACAGAGCGGTGGTCCGCGGGAAGAAGCTGTTCGAGTGGAACTTACTTCTCAACCAGTGGGATACTCGGGTTTCCTACAATGTGAGTGTCATGCTGAGTCCTAGGTCAGAACTGGCTGAATCAAGGAATGCAGTTTGTCCGAGTACTTTCCAAGAAAGTAGAAATGGAGCATCGAGAGGCTTGCCACGTCTCGTCTGTGAGAGAGGCGTTGCCGAGGGGAAAATAATTTATCACTCATAAGGACGCGGAGACGCCTTTGGACTCCATCAAGACTGGAATATGAGGACTGGGCAGCTCTTGCTCAAATATGACAAATGTACTGCATTTTAGTCCTGATCTGGTTCTTGTAAAGGTAGAGCATAGCAGGAGGGGTCAGATACTTACCGCAGCCGAACAGGGAACCAACAAATTTCTTCTACATCTTTAGCGATGGATCGTATGAACAAGTTCCACTTGAGGTCTGGGGTGAGTTTAAGGTCCCAACAGTCGCTCAAGGCACGGGACCTTCCCGATGAGACATCCATTCACTGTGACAATTCCCCTCCCCCGCACTGAGCTATTAGAGCTGGATCGGATGAGAAATCAGCTGCCAATTTCTGCTCATCACAAGTTTTGAAGGTGCTCCCATATATCGTTGTGTCATCGACATAGATATTCACAAATGGGCTGATCTTAGGCAGATCATTTATGTAAAGTAAGAAGAGGATTGGTCCAAGAAGTGACCCCTGGGGGACGCCTGCGTTGATTGCTAGGACCCCGTTGGACTGGCTGTTAACAACTACTTTCAGGGACCTACCCATTAGGAAGGACTCTTAGCTAGAGAACTTGAGTCAAAGGTCTCCGAAATAGCTAATGCTATGGCCCTTAGAGTGTATTTATTGTCAAGTACTTCCCTTATTCTGTGAGTAATGGTAGTTAAGACATCAGCAGTGGATCGGCCCGATTGCAATCCGTACTGCTTGTAGCTCAAGAAACTGTTCTTTGTAGGTGCTATTGTTTTTATTGTTGCTAGTTGTATTGTTGTTGGTGGATGTGGTGTTGGTGTTTTTGGTAGTGGTATTGTTATTGTTTGTTGTGATATTGTACTTGTTTTTGTCGTCGTGATGATAATGATGATGATGATCATCATCATCATCATTAATTTGCACTCATGGAATATTCAGAGAGATTGAACTTCAACATTTCTCTGGATTCCCGCCGATTTTACTAATACTGATTGGTTGGTTGTAATTCTTCCTTGGATTTTGGAACTCTTCACAAAACTCTTGAAGATTATTCTAAGCACGCCAATAGCAAAAGACAACTATTCAGACTCCATTTCGACTTTCAGACTCCATTTTATAAATTTTCCAGAAGTTTTCATATCCGTAAGTTTTTCAATTTATTTCAATCTACTAACCAATTTCCATCGCGTTTTGTTCGCTGGAGATAAGAGATTCTATTTCTTCTAAATGTGCCATTCTTTTCATTTTCTGTTGAATCGACCAACGAATGCCATGCCACAAGAAATTGTTCCTGTTGTTTCTCTTTCTTACTCGATAAAAAAGGTAAAAAAAATGGCGGCTGGTGATCATTCACTGTCGAAAGAAGAGCATCGATTAGGAAGGGGAGATAATTTTTATTTTAAACTTCTCGGATGTGTTATAAAAATTGTCAGAGACGCATCCAACAATCTCTCCTGTTGGTGTTCGTTTGAAGCGAACTGAATAAATGAATTGTGACTTTGTGTAATGAGAAAAGAGGGGGACACTTGAAGTTTTTGTTGCAAGAATCAAAATATTATTAATTGACAGTAAATGAACGAGGGCGTAAGTAAAAACAAAAAAAGTAAGGAATCACGACAAAGGAAATAAATAAAATGAATGACGGTTGAAAGGAATTTTAAAGAATGATACAAAATGGAGGTCGTATAACGGAATGGATAAAGAGGAAGTCAGAAATTTATAGAGAATTGTAGAGGGAGAGGAAGAAATGATGAAAAGCGGTAATGAAAGAAAAAGAAAAAAATGAACAAAGAAAGAAAATGGTATGAAAAATGTAGGTAGCCGAATCATCTAAGACAGAACCCCCTCCCCCCCCCAAAAAAAAATTATAAGAGCAGCTACAAGATAATTTTATCTGAGGTCAGGTTCAATAAAAACGACCGAGGAGTCAGCAAAACAGTTGTATTTTTGTCATAATGTTGAAACCAAAGAATCAAAATGACAAAATGGACGATCAAAACAAATTTCGCAAATGGAAATGAATGATTTTGAAAAAGAATGGAAGAAAGACAAAGAAAGACAAATCATTCGGAGAAGTAAATGAAAAAATAAAAGAAATTGGGATGAAAAGAAGAAGAGAAAAAGAAACAGAAAGTAAAAAGAAAAAGAAGGTAAAGAAGAGAAAGAGAAAAAGATATAAACGATGAAGGAAAGGAAGAGAATGAAAGAAATAAAGGACATTGGAAAAGAGAAAAAAAGAAAGAATGAAAAAAAAAATATAATAACATTAAAAAATAACAAATGAGAATAACAGAAAAATAAGAAATTTATTAATAACGAAATATTTTTAAGGAAAGAAATCGAATATAGGGATACAAAAATAAGAAAAGTTAGGAAGTGTACAAGAAAGAAAAGGAATGAATGAAACAGACAATAATGAGATAAAGAAAAAAATGGAAGGAAAGAAAAATCAAAAGAAACAATAAAAGTAAAAAATCAGAACAAAGAGAAAACGAAGGAAAGGGAAAAAGGAGAGAGAGAGAGAGAGGGGGGAGGAGATAGAGAAAGAGAAAATGAAAAAGTAAGGATTAAACAATGAAAAAAAAAGTGGAAATTGAACACTGAATGGCTGAAGTATCGAAATAAAAATAACCTTTAAAAAGGACAAAAGTAAAAGGAAACAATAATAATAAAAAAGATATTTTATATAAGAAATAAAACGAAAATACAGATTTGTTGTTTTTTCGATAGAGCCATTTCATTTTTTTGTTTTTGCGAAATGGATAAATCAGACATCACTTTAAACAAAAGGACAAAAACAAAAAAGATAAGGATTTAAGACAAACAAAAAAGTAAAAAACAATCATTTGAATGAATGGAGAAAATAAAAAGCAAACAACGGAATCAACTGCGGTTCAATCGTTTTTTTTTTTTTTATCGCTGTTATTTTGGGCAAAGATCGGAACACGATGCTGATTAGATATTGCGCTGGCAGCTTCAATGGAAATAATTATTGAAAAATATTGATAAGACGTAAAATCCTATAACGTCAGCGTTCAGTGTTCGAATTCAGGATGCTGAATGATGTAAGATGAATTTTGATTTCACATTTCATCCTTATTTAAGCGAAATCTACATTTACGCATGAGATCCTCCTCAAATGTTCAAAGAACTTAAGGAATAAAATGGGTTCCTCAAAGAAAATTAAAAAAAAAATGTATGGAACTCGGTTTTGATGATTTCGAAAGACGAAATAAAGAGGTTCGGTGGGATGTGGAATTTGTAACAGATGAATAGACTTACGTGAATGCTGGACCAATCTCCCCACAAAGAAGGAAGAAACGAGAGGTAACAGAAATGTAGTTCTACGACAGGATACCGTAGACGGAGCGAATAAGCAACAACGAAATCTTAAAGAAAGTGTCTGTTACTCAGAATCAGGAAAAGACAGCTGAAATTCTTTGGACATCTGACGAGGAAAAAGGGTAGGTTAGAAAACCTGATTCTCGAGGGCCTTAGAGAGATAGAGGAAGGCGGCGGGTTTGTGTGAATGGATGGCGGCATAAGAACCTTAGCAAAGGAAGAAAGACGGCTAAAGAGAAAAGAGGCAGGATCGACTATGAAGAGAAGAAGGTTAGCAATGTACAAACGTGGGTGGAGTAGACGTTCGTATAGGTGTACAAATGATTACCTTCTTCCATACTTTATATAGTAACAAAGAAAATTAAATGTTAAAGTTGAGAATTTTATTTTATTTGCTCCAGTTCTTGGTAATATGATATTTAATTACATAGACTGTTCGCCTTAAAAGTGTTATTTAGAAATACTCATTGGTGAAAATATTTTTTTTCTTTTTGCCGAAGAAATTCTTTGTTTTATATATATATATATATATATATATATATATATATAGTCTTAAGGTGTGCTATATTTATGGAATAAAGTGCTCAATATCAGAGATAGAGCGTGTGTAAATATAAAAGTGAACATAGAAGTCAACACTTAGAGGCGACAGTCTGTTTCATGCTATATGCAATCGTCAGGCCACGTGTGCTGTTATTTTTCTCGGCTATTTATATATATACGGGTTAGTGGTGCATTGTGGGTATTCTATTATGGCGGTTATTTCACCGGAAACAAAAATAAAAACAAGCAATATAATTTGACCTAAATAGATAAACAAACGACTTCCGGTGAAATAACCGCCATAATAGAATACCCACAATGCACCACTAACCCGTATATATATAAATAGCCGAGAAAAATAACAGCACACGTGGCCTGACGATTGCATATAGCATGAAACAGACTGTCGCCTCTAAGTGTTGACTTCTATGTTCACTTTTATATATATATATATATATATATATATATATATATATATATATATATATATATGTAAAGGAGAGGTTATAGTTATTCCAACGAGTGAAAAGTGTATATTTTAAAGAGAAGAGAGAAGCCGCAAACATTTTTGGTTATGATGTGGATTTTTTAAATGTATATTATACTTTATTTACTATATCGGAATTTAAAACATCTACATTATAATAAAAAAAGTTTACGGTTTATATATATATATATATATATATATATATATATATATATATATATATATATATATCGGGTGATAAAAGATTAGAGATGGTTAAAATTATTAAAGGTTAATGCTTATCAACTTTCAAAGAAGATTAATGGTTTAAATATTAAATGAAATTAGATACATGGATATCAATGCAACAAAAAATGAAGAATTTAAGTCAATAAGCCAAAATGTCATACTTTTGGACACCCTTTCTCTCTATATGTATGTATGCATGAATGTATGTATGTATGTATGTATACCATGATGGTATTATGATAAGATACAGGTCAACTGGCTTTTCAACATACGTAGGTTTGCTGCAAAGGACAAAAGTCTTTTTGAGTTTAGTGCGCAACCTTCTTTAAGTCGATGACTGTGACCTGGTTGCACACACAATTTGGCATGCACAGGAGTTCATGGATCGACTATCAGGTCATGTAAGGCTTTTGGACAGTCCATCAGCCTTGACAGTGGTGATGTATCAACCTGCCCGAGGAATAGAGAACCATCAATTTATGTTGATGGTAGTCGACTTGGGGTAGTAGACAAATTTGTATACCTTGGTAGCATCCTCAACCGCCACTTCTCCCTTAATGATGAGATAGAGTTATGGATTAAGAAGGCCTCCGATGCATTTGAAGACCTCAAATTCCGTTTCTGGAGTCAAAAGGGCATAAGAATGCAGACAAAAATTAAAATATATAATTCCTGCTTTGTGTCATCTCTGCTATATCCATGTGAGACTTGGGTTGTTTATCGCAGACATCTGAAGATATTAGAACGTTTTTATCAACGAAGCCTTCGATCTGTTCTTGAAATCCACTGGATATCTCACACCTCTCATACCGTTGTTCTACAAAAGGCCAATTCACTCTTTGTGAAAGCAATTATACACAAATACAGAATGCGATGGACAGGCCATGTTATTCGTATGACAGATAACAGAATGTCAAGACAATGTATGGAGAATTGGAAATGGGAAATAAATCACTGTACAAGCCCAAACTTCCTTACAAAGATTGCCTTAAAGAGTCACTATACAATGCAATATTGGTCTGGATAACAGGGAGACTGTACCTGAAGACCAGGTTTCTTGGAGAGCTAGTATTGCTGATGGCGTCAAGATCTTCCATGAGACATCACAAAAATATGCAGAAACGAAGAGGGGGTTCCGGAAGGGATTCCTGAATTGGCATGAAGTGCCATCCCGGCCATGTGGACAATGCAATCGGAATATGTCTGTACAGGGCAGGACTACCCAGACACCAGAAATCGCACCAACACCAGCAGTCTATTGCATATGTTGATTTCGTAATGGCATGCTTTTTAATGCCCGACCTGCACTAGAATGTACAAGTTCAGGTCAGGCCTGAAAAGGCTTATAAAAAGACATATTGGAAGTGATGATGTTCAAAGTCAACTTTCACCAACCGGAGATGAATTGTCATGCCATATATGTAATAAGAAATGCAGATCAATGGCTGGCTTTGAATGCCCGACCTGCACTAGAATGTACACGTTTAGGTCAGGCCTGAAAAGGCTTATAAAAAGACATATTGGAAGTGATGATGTTCAAAGTTTGTTTACATAGATAATTTCTAAGCAACGATAAACGATTAATAATTGCTTAGAAATCATCTATGTAAACATTGACAGACTATTATCACTGTCCTGTCCGTATATTGCTTAATATGTTGTAATTGACATCTTTGATAATGACTTAAGTAAGCCGAAAGCTTAGATTGTATTAAAAAAAAAATATGGATCAATATTGTGAATTTCTTTCTTCGTTCAACGATAATGTTATTAAACTTATCAGACGTTACGAAAAAAATTTACATAAGATAAATAGACAACACTTGTCTATATTATTGTACATATATATATATATATATATATATATATATATATATATATGTGAAAATATATAGAAAATAGGAAAGAACTGGTTAGGTAAATAATCGAAAGTTCTTTAGTATTTTTGTTATTATTTTTAAAAAATAGTGCTCGATACAAAAGTAGAGCATAAATATAATTATTTATTTAAATATAATTATTTATTTAAAAATATGATTCCAACACGCGTGTTGGAATCATATTTTTAAATAAATAATTATATATATATATATATATATATATATATATATATATTTAATGCATGCTATATTTATGTGTGTGTGTGTGTGTGTGATATTATATAACATTAGGTTGGTGCAAAAATAATGACGTAATAATGTCGTTTTTTGACGTTAAAAAATACGTCAAAAAACGACATTATTACGTCATTATTTTTGCACCAACCTAATATAATATTTGTATAATATAATACTGCAGAAAGGGAAAAAATTAGATATTTATTTTGGTGACGATAAAGACTTTTGAATTCTTTGATTCTATAAGTAAAAACTAAATAAATATTAATCCACGTGATACTTTCAAAACTAACAAATATAGTTTAAATATAAAAGATGAGTATTTGCACTATTTACATCGTTCGGACTGTTGTCTTCATTTTTATTGCTATATTCATGACGTTCCGGCAATAAAGATGAGTTTAGATTATTTGCATGATAAAGCTATTAAGCTACTGATGCGCGTTGTAATCTGGGATTAGTCGACAATCTCCTTATTTTGTTGGAAGATATTGCGAATCTGTTATCCTAGAGTGTTTATCCGTTGTAGGCATTTATTTAGTTATTTGACGGCACTCGAAGTTTGTTTATTGCTATCCAGAAAACATTTAATATTACAATCATCGAACTTTTTGATGTTGGAAAAATGGTCACCTCCTTTTTATTTGAATCCTTTTACTTATGCTCTGTAGTTGCAAGAGTTCGGATCAGACCAACAAATCGAATATTGATATCATGTCTGGCCTTGAGCTGCCAAGTTATCATTTTCCAGACTAGACAGAATTCAAAAGCGTTTATGGAACCTCGTGGATGATGAATTATTTTCCACCCTACAACTACTTATCTCACAGTCGAAACATTGCTAGCCTTTCGCTAGTCTACCGCTGTTACAATGGCAAACGTTCAAATGAACTATAGTTCAGACCTTCACAGCTAGAATACACCATTCCACGTAATCAATCTGATTTCATTCGCTATCGTTTGGTAAGAAAAACAACCGATGACCTATCAAGCGAGCATGTTTAAATGGATGGAAGAGCAGGGTTTAGGTTTGATTTCGTTTGGTTTATTTTGTTTTACGGTATATCAACCTCAATGGGTTATTTAATGCTGACAAATTTTTTTTATTGCTGGTAATATTTTGTTTTGTCCAAAATCTGCTTCTGGTAATATGTTTCCTTCAAAATTGTATTGCTGGTAATAATCTTTTTCAAAAAAGTATTGCTAGTAATAGTTAACTATTTGCCCATAGCTAGGATCCTAACAGGTGCTACCACCCCGGGTCAGGGTGGACCTGGGAACACCAGCAATTAAGAGGTAGTTCCACGCTCCTCAAAACCTCCTGATCAGAGGCCTTGCTGCTGGACGTACTTTAACGTCTTACCCAGGACGCGGATGTAGTTTAACGTTTTAACCAGGACGGAGCAGGGTTTAGGAGAGATAACAGAATACAAAATCTGTTAAGAGCTACAAATGACCGGAAATTGTGGAAAGCCATGATCGCCAATGTCCTGACGGCACACGAGAAAAAAAAAAGAACTGTGAAAACGATGCTTCTTCGATCATTGCAATCATAACCTCTTCAAATCTAGGATCTGTCTTTATCCTACATCTCATAATATGCCCTTCTTATTTCTTTACTTGACGCCATTACCACAGCTTCATCCCAAGAGTCACTCACGGTAGAAGGTTATTCTTCTACCGTGAGTGACTCTTGGGACTTAGATTGGATGAACAACAGTAAAAAAAAAAGTATCGATGATTAATGTGTTTTCGGGAGTTATTTTTGGCATCACTCACACACATGGCAATTCCTGCGCACAAAGTTATCACATTGTTAAAAAAGAAGTGGACAAATAAGAACGAAATATATTTGATAGATGTAAATCGTGTTTACTACAAAGCGATGGTGAAAAATGTCGATAAGTGTTAGTGTAATGAGTTAGATTATCACTTCATTCCCAGTTACTGTGACGCTGAGCCGAACTAATTTAAGCCTATCGTGTGTATGAAGGACTCTCGTTGTGTGATGCTCTCATGAAATTGTTGTTATTAAAAGTCTTTACTGCCGGTCAATAGGGAAACTAAATTTTGAACATTGCTTTTCTGTTCTCGAACCAGAGGGTAAATTTATCTTTATATAACTCGCACTAGACAATATTATTCTTGTCCTTAATCATTTGGTGTTGGTTATTCCTGCGACATCCTCTCTGGGGACTTGTTAATTCGGCGGAGTGCCAAGTTCCACGAGCAAGGTTACAGACGCGAGTGCTCGACGAGCCTTGAGTTTGAAGCCTCGATTTTCTGTATTCTTACGAGAAGCTGCTTCTAAAAACGGAGGTGGAAGCTGATAGGGTATATCCGTTGGAAATGGATGCAAGTCTCTCGTGATTGACTCGTTGTGATCTAAAATGACCATTCTGCTAACCTGAAGTTATTTGTTGTTTGATGCGATCAGAGGAGAGAGAGAGAGAGAAAGAGAAAGAAAGAGAGAGAGAAAGAGAAAGAGAGAGAGAGAGAGAGAGAGAGAAACCCGTCAAATATCTACAACCATATATAGGCGACAATAAAAAAAATCAACTGGTAAACCTAACAAAACAGGCGACACACAATATTCCTACGTGTGTCTAATTAATTAGGACATTTACATAAAGGGTAGTTGTTTATGAAAACAATTCCAAGTCTTATAAGCTTTAATGATGGCGTTTGTGTCTGAAAAATACCTGATCATTAGGATAATTATCATTCACCATGATGATAACAAACTATCTTAGGGAGATATGTCGAAATAAGTAAGAAGGCAATCAATAACATTCAGTGATACAGGCTTGAAATTGAATTTACATTATAAATGTTTATGTTGATGGTGTAATTCTTATTGACTCGGAACTGAGTTTGAATTCCGGTTGAGTTTATTACATCTACTTTGCCGCAAATATCCTTGAGAAAGGTATGAAGCCGTCTGTTCTCCCAAACTATGGGTTAAATAATGGAGCAGAAGATCCGATATCTGTTTCATTTATTCTCATAATATGCACTTATTTACTCTTTTCGCTTCTCTTGCACTCAGTAACCTTCTCTACCTTGAGTGGCTTTAGGCCTTGTACTGGGTGAATTAATGTAAAAGAAAACTGCAAAAAACAGGAACTCTTTAGCTTTGATTATCAACCGGTCTTGGAGAAGAACAACTCTGAACTCAAAACCGGTTTGAGCATAGGGCTAAAAACTCCATCCACCAAAAGCTTCTTACGACAGCGACCACAATAGAAAAGATTAGAGTATCGAATGTTATAACCTCATATTCCACAGCTTGGGTGAGCGATATATATATATATATATATATATATATATATATATATATATATATATATGTATGTATGTATGTATGAAATGGACAAAGTCCGACAATTATTTTAAGACATCTTTATGTTTATACATTCTTTTTATAGATACAAATAGTTAAGTAAATGCTCTGTTTTTATAATAAACAGTATTAATAACATTTACCAGTCTGAATGAATTTCATAATGTGTGAAGTCATTTGTTTACATTTGGATACGCTTTGAGCAGATATGAATGTACGTGAGAGATTCATGGAAGATTGAAGTTTAAAGGCAGTAAATTCGACCTTGCTAATCGAACGATTCTCTGTGGCTCGATCGGTTAAGAGCACATCAGGCTAAATGACGGTTCCGTATAGGATTCAGGTTCGAATCCTATCGGAGGACGAATATTTTCTATGAAAATTTCTCGGACATTCAGGACGGTAAATGTTATTAATACTGTTTATTATAAACAGAGCATTTACTTAAATATTTGTATTAATAAAAAAGAATGTATAAACGTAAAAATGTCTTAAAATATATACGTATATATATATATATATATATATATATATATATAACAAGCACTTAGACTCAGAAGGATATGTTCCAACAATGAAGAATTAAATAAACACATTGAAAATCTAGAACATCAATTCACAACACGTGGCTATAAACAACACCTAATCAGGGAACAAATAAATAAAGTAATTTCCACACCTAGAGAAGACACCCTAATGTACAAGATTAAAAATAAATCTAGCCGCATCCCTCTAGTAACCACTTTCAACCCCACTCTGCCTCCACTATCCCAAATAATCAAACGTCGCTGGGAAATACTACATCTCAAACCAGACCTAAAAAAACTGTTTAAGGAACCTGACCTTCTTGCATATCGTAGACCTAAGAACCTAAAAGAAATCATAGGTAGTAACCACATTTCAGGGGACAAGGTAATCCGTAATAAACTAAGAACAAAAACAGCAGGATTTTCCCAACCATGCAACAACAAAAGAAGTTTATGTTGCAACCATATTAAAAACACGAATTCATTCACTAGCTCAGTCACTAAATCTACTTTCAAAATCTACCACGATTCTAACTGTAGAAGTCATAACATAATTTACCTCCTAGAATGCACACTATGCCAGAAACAATATGTAGGAAAATATGAATGGCCCTTTCACTACAGAATTAACAATTATCGTAAACGAATTAATTCAGTCGACTCCCCATGAAAAATTGTTACCTGTAGAACAACATTTCTGCCTGGAAAAACACGATTTCAAAACCCATGCCAAATTCACTATAATTGAGAGAATAGAAAAGTTCAGAGCAGATAACATCAGAAAGATTTTAGAGTCGCATGAAAATAAGTGGATACAACGTCTAAAAACAAAATATCCAGCCGGGCTAAATCACAAATTTAACAATATATAGATAGTAGTATGAATATATAACTCAACAAATCAAAACCTACCCACATTTCTCACCCGCACAAGACAGACAGGCTTACGGAGGTGTGGAGGCCTCACACTTATACACTCACCCACACGAATATACACACTTACACACATCATACGCACTCATTCTCTAATGAGCCAAATGATAACACACACCCACAGCAATACACACGCTTACACATATCATACGCACTCACTCCCTAAGAACCAAACACTAAACAGAGACACATCCCCCCACGAAGTCCAATAAAACTGTCAAACTGACCAGAGAATTCATAGCAGCATGTATCTATCCAGCTCTTATCTCAAATAACAACTTAAAAGAGACTGTTTGACCAACACAAGGAATGTTAAAAGATTCATGTTAAAAAGATAAAAAAATAAAAAAACAAATGAAAACTACAGACAAAAGTTCATTTTCTCCATCAAGACATTCATTTCTGTAGTTTAGTGCTAGCAGCAAGCAGAAATATTTCTCCTCCCGATGATGGCCATTTCGGCCGAAACTAGTCGAGGAATCTAAATGGAATAATAATAAAAAAAACGAAAGAATATTAATCTACAACCCAGTGTGTCTGAAGATTTTAATTTTTTTATTTTTTTATTGTTCAATATATATATATATATATATATATATATATATATATATCCCATATTAATCAGTTGGATGTCTTCACCAAATGTTTTCTCTGCGTGATCTTTTAACGATTGTGTGTTCAATTCACATTGTTGGAATCTGAGTTTTTCCTGATGCAGTCACAACTTTGGGTTGGTCATGTTGCAAGAATGAGTGACGACAGAATACCTAAGGCCCCTCATGCAGACGTGCTTTTACCGATTTCGCCACTGAGGAGCGTTCGGTTAGTACGGTCGATTTTATAAACATAAAAATGTCTTAAAAATAATTGTCGGACTTTGTCCATTTCATAATGTGTGACGTCATTTGTTTACATTTGAGCATTTACGTGAGAGAATCATGGATGATTGTAGTTTAAAAACAGTAAAATCGACCTTTGCGTCAGGCTATATGATGGTTCCGTATAGGATACAGGTTCGATTCCTGTCGGAGGATGCATATTTTTTATGACAATTTCTCGGACATTCAAGCTGGTAAATGTTGTTAATACTGTTTATTATAAACAGTGCATTAACTTAAATATTTGTATCTATATAAAAAAAAAGAATGTATAAACATAAAAATGTCTTAAAAATATTTGTTGGACTTTATCCAATTCATAATATATATATATATATATATATATATATATATATATATATATATATATATATATATATATATATATATATATATATATATATATATATATATATATATATATATATATATATATATTTTTTTTTTTTTTGAACAATAAAAATTAAAATCCTCAGACACACTGGGTTGTAGATTAATATTCTTTCGTTTTTTTATTATTATTCCATTTAGATATATATATATTAGGTTGGTGCAAAAATAATGTCGTTTTTTTCACATATGTTACTTTTATATATAATTTCTGAATTAATTCATTGATATATATAGCCATGTTATATATCATTTTGAAGCGCATTTTTCACACTATCGAATCATGTTATTCGTTACCGTTCTCAATCTCTTCATTCATTTTTTGCAGGCTTTTCGAAGCATGGACAAAATTCAAATCCGCACGATTTTCTTGTTCCAGTTCAAACTAGACCGAAAAGCTGCCGAGACAGCTCGTGATATCAATGATGCGTTTGGCCCAGGAACCACTAACGAACGTGTGGCACAACGGTGGTTCAAGAAATTTCGCAATGGTGACGACAACCTCGAAGATGAAGACGATCGCGGCCGGCCGACTGCGGTTGATAACGAACATTTGAAAGCCTTAATTGAAGCCGATCCTCGCAAAACCACACGAGAAGTTGCTGTTGAACTCGAGGTCGACCACTCATCAGTCGTTCGCCATTTAAAGCAAATAGGGAAGTCAAAAAAGTTGGATATATGGGTGAACAATAATCAAAAAAGTCGTTAAAAACGACATTATTTTTGCACCAACCTAATATATATATACACATTAGAGGTAATAATTCTAAGAGTATTACACAATTCACATTAAAACCATTACTTATCAGCTAAATACTAAAATGAAAATGGGGAACGTTTCTTTTTTTTTATATCTACAGATGTTTAGTAAATATTGTTTACTATTTATGCTTTCTGTTATAGTGTGTTCATTTCAATACGCACTGGTACCAAAGGGGGGGAGGTGAAGTGAATTATTCGATTATTTTGCTAGACAGATTCATTTCTTCAAATATAAATTAGATTAGAATTAAGTTCTTACCATAATATATGGTATTCAAAATTCTCTCTTGAGCTGACATTTTCCAGTCTCCTGAACATTGTGTGAAAACAAATATGACCCGATTGACCTCGTTTTAGTTGAGAGTCGTTCATTAACTTGAAAAGTCTCTTATTAAAGGATTCTCTAACATGGCTAATTTGCCGTTGAATCCAGGTTCGTATCACAATCACTTCTTCGAGCGATTATTATATATTTCTTAATATTTTCTTTTTTATTTTGACGAAGCTATTTTCTTAGATTTGAAAAATATTCGTGCTTGTAATTTTGTCTTTACCAATAACATATTTGTAAACACACACACACACACACATATATATAGATATATCCAGCTTTTCAAAAACATTCCTGATTGTAATTTTGTCTTTACAAATAACATATTTTTAAACATATACACACTCTCCCCCCCTCTCTCTCTCTCTCTCACACACACACACACACACACACACACACACACACACATATATATATATATATATATATATATATACAGCTTTTCTTTGGGTTGGAAGAGGAAGATCGTGTTGCACTAATCATGTTCGTAGGAAAACGCCTTTGTGCTTACGCTGAAATTCGACTCCGGGATTCGTCAAGCGTGTCTGCGTGTGAGTGCGGCCCCGGGCTCTGCAATCGAACAGGTGTATCCTACCCTCGGCGGCTAGGAGGTCGTCCATTAGTCAACCCTCTGAAGAGCACGCAGTGCAAAGTCTATTCTGATATGATCCCGAGTCAGATACATTCTACATTATCGATATTTAGCTTACGTCACGAAGCCAAACTCTGTGAGAATGAAATTCATTATACTAGCAAATTTGTCAGCTAAAGTAACATGGCCACCATTGCTTCCCAGTTGTCGTCTTTAGTTTTATATCAAATAATTTTGGAAGCAGAATAGAAAAAGAAAGAATGAACGATTCTTTATTTCAAAGAGAAAATTGAACGATTAAATGAACATTGTCGGACATTTCCTTATTTTAATTAAAAAAAAGAAAGAAAAAAATGTCATATTGTCATCACTTTCAAGTCGTATTTATTAGTGACTGTTTTGTGAGAGATTTCCAGAAATTGATGGACGAAATGATAAATTGGCAATAATGACAGAATAAATGCCACTTCATTACGTGTCTTTTTTTGCTTGTGAACGAGATTTGCAGGAAGACGAGCTTCTCACAATAACGATCAAGATAAAACCTGATTTCCGCCATTAGCAAAATATTGACGCAGTGCAAATAAGGCGTTATTTATTTCTCTTGGGCAATCTTTGTTTTATTCATAGACAAATGAAAGAAGCAGATAGATTTGCAATTTTCCCACCTTTTCCTTCGTAATTCATGTCCACGATTTTTAACAAGTATATTCAGTATCTATCTATCTATCTATCTATCTATCTATCTATCTATCTAGCTAGCTAGCTAGCTAGCTACACCCAAATAATTCTATGTTCACATTGTTTACCGCTATCTATCTATCTATCTATTTATCTATCTATCTATCTATCTATCTATCTATCTATCTATCTATGTTTATATCTATCTCTAAATTTTAGAAAGCTGTTATTATTATTATTCAGTGAATTTTTCAAATTAGCTTTCCACATATTTCGAAAGAAACTGGAAAGGATAATGATCTAGAAAGGATTTAGATTATTATCATGTGATAAGAATTTCCTTAATTTTATAGCGCCAATAAAAATAAAATATGCAACGATTAATATTGTTTGTGGAATAAAAAACATACCATTAATATAGCACTTAGCGAGGCAGAGAAAAATAAATTTGATCTGCTAGCTGTAGGTTCTTGTAGCTCAACCGATAGAGCAGCTGATACAGAAACTCATCTTTTTGAGAAAAAGGAATGCATATTCGAATCTCGCTAAGGTCATTTTCTTTTTTTTTTCCAATTCGATTTCATTTGTGACAACAGACTGACGGTCTAAATAGTTGCCATGAAAACCAACTGAAATTAAGAAGGAAAAATAGACTGGCGCATTTCGTTCTTTCTACTTGGAAATATTCAGTACATTCAGTACATTAAAGTATTTTCAAGATCTGTAAAACCTACAATAAAGATATGTTGGTAGACTAGTAGACTAGTATGGTAGACTAATGATGATGGAAAATGCTTTAGTTTGATACAGCTAATACTTATTTTTCAATACAAATCTGCTTCCTTGTCAATTCACTTAATCTTTCCTTATATATATATATATATATATATATATATATATATATATATATATATATATAGTGCCTTAAGTTTGGTGCTTCTCTTTCACGTTGTCAAAATTGAATGAATTTTTGTCTCCTGGTGATTCTTTAAACAGAAATTCAACAAGATTCTTTTCGGTCGTATCATTTTCTCTGTCTTAATCCAGTGATATCGGTAAAGTAGCAAACACTGATACGACCCCAATAATCTCTTGAGAATGGCGATAGACAGGAAGCTTATATTCTAAACATAGGATAATCCAAATTGTCTCGCGCTAATCTCCATCTTTGTAAAGATTCAATAACTCTGCAATTCTTACGCTAGAAAAAGAAAAAGATTAATATCTACGTCTGTGATTATTTATAATCTGAAATGAATATAATGTTATAACATTTTTGTCTGATTCCTTTTAGATAAAGGCTTATCCTTACATACAGGTTTTCTCTGTCTAGTGTTCTCATTTTGATTGTTAACATCACACCATTTCTACCATTGTAAACAACGGCTTTCTTCAATTCCGGAAATTTTGAACCGGTTCCTTTATCTACGGGTTCTGAACTGGGCCTACTGAGCAAGTTTAATAACTTGCTCAGTAGGCCCAGTACAGAGTTAGCTTGTGTTCCAAATTCAAAAAGAAATTATATTGAAATTATGATAACCTTGGAAATAATTACATTCTCCATTTTTTTTCCCTCTGCCAATTTTTAATAGTTGTCTTGATAAATGCGAGAAGCTGTTTGACAGATCAGCGAATTTGGAGTTTGAGATTTCTGGGGAGGATGACTGGCTACCCAATGTTTAGTTTTCTTTAATCATTTCACCTCAAGCAAGACAATAAAGCCACTAAGACGCAAGATGGTTACTGAGTGTTAAGGAATAAGAAAAATAAAACCATTATTAAAATAAAAGAAGAGGAATCAAGAAGACAGTAGATAACAGTTGACATTGCATTTAAATTTTTGAAGATCAAAGTTGGCTGGAAAGCAAGAAGCTGGAAAAGAGTTTGGAAGAGAATTCGGATGTTGAAGCTCATAGGTAGTTCAGGGGTTTTGCTGTTCGGATCAGTATTAAGTACGACAAGAATTGTGTTAATTGATAGTTCAACCTCTTCAGGAATCTGTTCCAATAACTTGGAGTTTATTTTTTCGATTACATAATTAATTTGAAACAGGAAGGACTTGTTTACAGAACAGCAAGTAGTTCCTGTAGTTTGGTATCATTTCGACATTTAAAATAGCTGAAAAAAAAGACAATAATGAGCGTTTTCGAATTGCGAAATTCTTTACAAACTTTTCAAGAAAAAAATCGATGGGTTTGGAGGTCAATACCATCGATTCCAACCTGGCGCTTAACACTATTTATTTCATCATGGAGGTCAACAAAACCTATCTCATTATTTTTTCCGTTCAAGTATTAAGATCCACGTGTATCAAGTTTATACATTCAAGAATGTAATTGTTTCATGAGAAAATATCATAAAGGTCTAAAACTGATAGGACTTCCAATGACCCCTGCTGACCTCGGAGGTTGAATTTGATATTATTTTCACCGTGATTTTTGAGGTCTAATGCATTTTGAACTAAATGGCAAACTCAGTATTTTACTCCATTTGGCTAAGCATGGTAATGTTATGCTATTTAATGATATCTAGTGAGATCTGAATTATCTCCCAATGTGCCATTGCTTTTTTTTTTTTTTTTTTTACCTGATTGTATCAAGAATCAAAGTAATACACTTTGGCCCTCTCCTAAGGATCAATGTAGTATTTATATATTCTGCCTAGAATCAAAGTAATTCTCTTTTTTCCATTTGCTTATAATCAGAGAGTTATCTGTGCATTTTACCTAACAGTATTTTTTTAATAGATATACTACCAGCGTTCTTATTGAATGTTCAAATCCGGTTGGCATTGGGTTCATAACTTATATTTGCTTATTGTGTTGTTGATGTTACGAACATAGAAACAATGAAAAAAAATATCACTCATTTCATTTCATTATTTTCTATGATTTATTTTTATTTTTCCATCATTACGACACTATTCCCAAAGCTTTCAAAGACATAAAGAATAAAGAAAAAATTTGAAAAAGTTTTTAAAATGTTTTAAAATTCGTTTCGATTTTTTAAAATCCTTCGAAAATATTAGATTTTATTTTTTACATACCAAAAGTTCTCAATGTAATTTAACAAAAGCGACAAACATTTGCCTAACAAAACAAAAATTTAATTTCTTCTCATTATTCTGATTTCCATTCAAACCCAGCAGATTTTCTTACAACATTTAGAGTTTCCAGGGAATTATCTTTCATAACAGGAAAAATGTTTTTTCAGGATCAAGTGCACATTATTGAACTTTCATGAGATTAAAATGCTTTTTAAAATGTTCCACCAATTCTTTAGAAAAGAAAGGCTTTTAATGGTAAAACAGTCAGTTATCCATGGAATTTGTACCGAAATTGCTTAACAATGCCTCGTATTCCACGGGTAGATAAATGAATAATATGATTTTAAAATGTTGAAATTAGAAAAACTAAAAAATGAATGTAGCCCAATATCGAACAGGCTGAATTTTTGGCGTACTAGTCCTTAATAACTAGTAATTATTGGGGTATTAGTCCTCGGGTACAAGTAATTATAGTCGTGGGGGTAATAGTCCTTAGGGTACTATTAATTATTGGGGTAATAGTACTTGGGTACTGGTAATTATTGCGGTACTAGTTCTTGGAATACTAGTAATTATTGGGGTACATGTTCTTGGAGTACTAGTAACTACTGGGGCATCTGTCCTTGGAGTATTAGTAATTATTGGAGTACTAGTCCTTGGGTACTAGCAACTATTGAGGTACTAGTTCTTGGGTAATAGTAATTATGGAGGTACTAGTAATTATTGGAGTACTAGTGCTTGGGTACTAGTAATTATTGGAGTACTACTCCATGGGTATTAGTGACTATTGAGGTACTAGTCCTTGGGTACTAGAAATTATTGGGATACTAGTCCTTGAGTGCTAGTAATTATTGGAGTACTGGTCCTTGGGTACTAGTAATTATTGGGGTACTTTTCCTTGAGTAGTAGTAATTATTTGGATATTAGTCCCTTAAATCTGTTCTCCGTCAATTTACAAGAATAGATGAATGCAGTCATTTCCAGAATTTTTTTACAAAACCTCTTAATCGTACAAATTCATAGCGTCATTATTCAGTCATCAAAATTTATTCTCTTGTTATTATCATAACGTTTCGATTGTTGCCCCCACCACCGTCCATCATCAGGTGCATGCCGTTCCGGGTAAACTACATGGCATTTTGTACTGAACTCTTTATCGAATTGTCTAGCTATGACCAGTGAAACGAAAACAGCCTATTGCCGTAGATTAGATAAAATGTTTAGATCAAGATACACCTGATGAAGGACGGAGGATACAACGATCAAAATGTTGTGATAACAACAACAAAGATAAGGACAATAGTCCGTATGTAAATAATATAAATGACGATAACTCCCCGTCCCAGAAATTCAAACAGAAATTGTATTCTATTGTTTTTACGTCGTCTACTTTCAGGTAAACTGTGTATTCTGTCATAAAAGAACGATTATGATTTTGTTTCGATGAATATTTTCGATATTTTTGAAACGTTTGAAGAGAAAGGGAATATCTTGTGGACGAAAGCAAGTGAAACGTTGGCGGCAAAAGCCTCGGATGATCGGCAGCACGTGGAAAATTTCGCGTGAAACCAACATTGCATAATTCTTCGTACCAAATTCGATTCCAGTGTCTTGGCTGAAGATTTTGAGTGCACGGATATAAGTTTCTAGATCCATTTTGTTTTAGGCAAAAATCTTCATTTCATCCATGAACAGCTTTCTTCTTTCCCAATCAGCAAACTTCGTTTCATATCTTTGAATATGATGCATATGATCTTTAATATAGTATTCAACAGTATCATCGTTATGGTGAAGATTTGTGGATACCGAGACTTTCCATGGAAGTTTTTATTTTTGACTCTGCCAGGTTTGTCCTCATCCGATTTGATCCACGTTCGATTTGATCCACGTTCGATTAGATCTCTGTTCTAACTTCTTATTGTCGTCATTGTAAAATCCATAATTTCTCTAGAAAAATTTTAGCTTTTTCAGAAATTCTATCTTCCAAATGTGCGCCGTTGTGCCATAAGCCTTTTCATGCATATTCTTACTGCAAGAGTCTTCTTTCAATTTGAACTTCTTTTTGTATGTTTTAATTGACGTATAGTAAGTATTAGGTTGGTGCAAAAATAATGACGTAATAATGTCGTTTTTTGACGTTAAAAAATACGTCAAAAACGACATTATTACGTCATTATTTTTGCACCAACCTAATAATTCACTCATTCTTTGGTTTCATTTCTGTTTCTCGACAACTGGTCTTGGGAGGTTTACAAGCCTGTAATAGATTTCTCCGGTTACTTGTGAGGTATTTTCTACATAGTTATTATTTAAAAATAGATACACTAATTAGTGCCTGTGTTATGTTTTTTACACATTGCAAGACTTGAACGCTCGTGAGAAAATATTAACTTTAAAATTAAAAATTAGGGACTTTTTAAAACTCCAGATCGGATTTTTATAAAATATACTTAAAGTTCTTTTACTATTATAAAAACTATCTTTTGAAAGGATTGATTTTCATAATTTAATGAGGAGAACGTTCCTTTCGTCATTGGATAATCGTCTCCGGTTGAAATCACTGAATTTATAAAACTAAAGAATTTGTTTTCTTTACTTTTTCTTTTGTTTGCTTTATGAAAACGGACAAAACAACAATGATAGTCCGCTCTTGCTGCATGAAAAATTTCAACGTAACGACAATACGAGACGCAAAAGAATAGCTTCAAGAATTT
Source organism: Acanthosepion lycidas (assembly GCA_963932145.1). NCBI lineage: Eukaryota > Metazoa > Mollusca > Cephalopoda > Sepiida > Sepiidae > Acanthosepion > Acanthosepion lycidas. Next base: position 3,195,924 of record OZ010597.1, read on the forward strand.
TTAATTTTTGTTTATTGTTTTCATGTTTAAGTGTAGTTGTGCTGTCAACAAGGATTTTCCGGAATTGAGTACGCGGCCAGGCATGTTGTTTTAAATGTCTAAAAATGTTAGAGTTATCATTTAAATGTAGAGTCAAGCGCCGTGAAAGCGAGTTTGTGGTGTGACCAACATAAATATTATTTAATTCGTTGGAGATACAATCTCCCAAAGGGAACTTGAATTTGTAAACTATGTTAGTTAAAATAAATAGACAAAACTTGTCTATATTATTTAACGAAACATACATTAATATATATATCTATCAATTCCCAAGAGGATAGAATCCAGGTAGAACTCAATGTCCAGGACAGAGCAAGAATATAATAAAAAAGCTCAAACATTAATATTCGATGGTTATAATTTATTCCATTGGAATCGTAATCACGATCCAAATAATCAGTGCTACAATTTAAAAAAGAAATCGGAAAATATAACTGCGGGTATAAAAAATAAAATTTTAGTAAGAGTGTATGTGTGGGAGTGAGAAACAAGTGTGAGAGGGAAATGTATGAAAGCTCTAGAGAGAGGGTGTAACAGAAGAAAGAAGAACAGGAAGGCCTAAAGGTGAAGGTGGGGATTAAAATTTAAAAGATAGAAGTTTTAAAAAGAGGAGTTAAATAACGGTTTAAATGAGTGAGATACAGATAAATGGGAATTATTTTTCAATGCAAAATTCGCTACCGATTCGCTGACCTAAATTAAAATTAAAAAAACAGACACCGGAAACGTGTGTATATATTTGTGGTGACACTACGCACAATAAAAAACGATATGATCTAAACTTAAAATCTAGAAGATAAAAGAGAGAGGAAAAAATAGTGGGGGAGGGGAAACGCAGAGCATTTATAAGAGAACGGATGTGTAATCAAGAAAATTTCACCAAGCAAATAATATCAGCTACAGGTTACAAATTTAACATAAACATATAAAAATTAACGAATATTTAATCTAGCATGGACCTACTATTTCTATGCCCCAAAACACATACGTATATACACACTGATGTAATGAATATGCTGGGTTCCCACTCACAGTAATATGATTGTCTGGTGTCAGCCATAAATACAGACTGATGTGGAGGTACATAGACTACGCCTATAGTCTTCGCCTATTGTCTACCACTATGACGAGGACCAGTCCATTACGGTTACCTGCTGGGTTGTTCTCCCCGGTTACAGTAGTCAACAACCACTTTGCTACTTCGAACAAATATATCCCTTTCCGGGACATATCACACACATACACAACTACATATCTATATTTACTCGCACATACATACATATACGTGCACACACACACATATATATATATATCACTACGCATACACTCATGCATACATTTACACATGCACGCATATACACATAGACATACACATATGTGCACATAAACATATATACATAAAACCATACACACACGCAAAGACACATATACAAACACATATACATACACACACACACACACAAACGGGGAGGGTCTACTCAAATCTGTGTATCCACTAAAAATAATATATCTATAGGTGCTCATCAGTGTGACTAGATGGAAAAGGTACAGGGTTATGATACAAAAACTCCTCACAGATCTCAATTGTTTCATCCAGTGGAAAATTAGTAAAAAGACTAACTATACAAAAATATTAGTATCGAAATTTGGTTTCAGTTTGCGTATATACTCAGCAAACTGAAGAGAGTCAGGCACATAATATTCAGAATAGAAAATTAACAAAGGTTGTAGAACTTCATTAAGCAACCAAGCCAAATTAGGTTGGAGTGAACCCGACATGTACCTTCTCCATCTTTCCTTGAGAGTGTTTTTGTCGAGTTGATGGGGATGGCTACGAAGTCTGTTTCCTTCAGCTTTGACAACTGCATGTAGCAGCAGATAGATGGAATAGTGATGTGTAGTCCTTTGGGACCTCTCTTGGCCAACATGTTGGCTTTCATGTGAAACATCTATTTAATAAAATTAACAAGTCTTATTGCTACTTCTGCTATGTAGATGACACCTTCCCGTTTTTCTCATCTTTAGGTAAAGCGGGGGAGTTTTTCTCTCAGCTTAACAATCTCCATCCTTTTCTAAAATATACAATAGATATAGAAGAGAAAAATCAGATTCCTTTCTGAGATGTACCGGTGGAGAGAACACCTGCAGGTTTTCTTACCAGTGTTTATCGTAATCCCACTTTTTCTGGGCTTTACTTAACCTGTGATTCTTTTGCACCCAGATCCAGGATGATTAATCTTATTAGGACATTTACTCATCGGGCAATGATGTTGTGCTCTGTATGTAAACTTGACGCCGAGATGATGAAACTCAAACAACTTTTGTTAATGACTGATTACCCTGAATGTGTTTTGAAAGCTAGCATTGAACAAAAGATCAATAAGTTCAATGAATCTCATAGATATGGTCCCTCTAAATGTCCTGTTTATTTGAGACGCCCGTGGGTTGGTACTGGGAGACAAACATATGCAGACAGAATTGTTAATTCAATTAAATGGTTTTTTAATGCTGTTACTGTTCGGAGTATTTTTACTACAGAAAAGGCCCCCCCCCCTCACCGTAAGGATGTCTTGCCTACCTGTCAACAAAGTTCTATTATATTAGGTTGGGGCAATAATAATGTCGTTTTCTCACATAGTAACATATGTGAGAAAACGACATTATTTTTGCACCAACCTAAATATATCAATATAAATGTCGATGCGAGATCGACTATGTGGGCAAGACCATCCAACGGTTAAAGGTAAGGGTCACCCAGCATGTTCCGGGCAAGGTGCGAAGACATGAGCCTATTACGGGTGTCCACAAACTGATGAGTCTGTGATTGGTGAGCACCTATTAAATTCTGTTGGTAATCGGACGAATTATTCTCCTGACTTTTTTTCAGTCATACACAGGGCTAAGACCAAACTCCACTTAGACATCTTGAAGTCTAATATGATTAACATGGAACGTCCTGTTCTGTGTAGACAACGGAAGACGAAATTTAGATTGGCCACTGCTTCACTTTGAACATATTTGGTCATAATTATTTTTTCCCTCATATGACTATTGGGTAATTAATTTTAATACGGTTGTTGATAATAATTTTTCTTATCAGCATCTCTGTTTTAGTTGTTGATGATTTTATTTCTGAGAAAGTGTCGGCCGAAAAGCAACTAAAATCCTTTTTTCTTTTAAACGAGATACATCTGTATGTATTTTAATAATAAAAACATGACCCTTTTCTTCAAAGTCATCTTATTTTGGCGTGCCAGTAGGAAAAATCTCTTGAAGTATATATATATATATATATATATATATATATATATATATATATATATATATATATAGTGAATGCTTTTCCATTTGCTTATGATTAGAGAGTTATCTGTGCATTTTACCTAACTGAGTATTTGTAATGGATATACTACCAGCGTTCTTATTGAATGTTCAAATCCGGTTGGCATTGGGTTCATAACTTATATTTGCTTATTGTGTTGTTAATGTTACGAACATAGAAACAATGAAAAAAATATCACTGATTTCATTATTTTCTATGATTTATTTTTATTTTTCCATCATTACGATACTATTTCCAAAGCTTTCAAAGACATAAAGAATAAAGAAAAAATTTGAAAAAGTTTTTAAAATGTTTTAAAATTCGTTTCGATTTTGTAAAATCTTTCGAAAATATTCGTGTGCATAATTTTCTTTTTTACGAATCAAAAGTTCTCAACGTCATTTAACAAAAGAGACAAACATTTGCCAAACAAAACAAAAATTTAATTTCTTTTTCTTATTATTCTGATTTCCATTCAAACCCAGCAGATTTCCTTACAACATTTCGAGTGAATTTAATTTTCCAGGGAATTCTCTTTCATAGCAGAAAAAAATGTTTTTTTCAGGATTAAGTGCACATTCAGTAATAAATTTATTTTCGACACTTGGATTATCCTTACCACTTACAGATTTGATATTATCTATCTATCTATCTATCTATCTATCTATCTATCTATCTATCTATCATAAGTAATATTTCGTGCTTGATGAGTTGATAAAACAACGAAACTTAAGTCTCACTCGTATATATATATATATATATATATATATATATATATATATATATATATTATAAGAATTCTCATGTTTCAAAAACGAGAGCCGACACCATCATTATAATTATTAAAATTAAGTTGAATCAAGGTGTTGGGTCCCGTTTCATCTTCACGCGAAAATGTAGGAATAAGCTATCTTGTGGTTTGCGCGTGTTTATAAGTATGGTCCATTGCAACATTAATTACTATAGAAACGGCTGGGCCGGCCATCTTGGTTAGGTGGTCAGACAATTCTTATCTATAGATTCGTCACCTTCGGAAAGGTTATGCCAAGGTAGAGTGGGGCATCTATTTCAAAAGCTAATGATGGCGGTCACCGTCTAGTTAGTTTACAGCAGAAGATATTTCATGGCGCGACGGCAGGTCGTTAAGTGTCGAGAGGATTTTGTTTTATTATTATCAATCTGTTAATCTCTTTATTTATTTGTTTATTTAAATGGTTGTTCCGTATACAAACCAGTTGCACTGAACTACAATTTGTTTTTTGACGACTTCACAAAGGGTTTTTTTCTATTTAATGATTTGGCTAAGCTTTTAAGACTTTTATTAAATTATGGAATTTATTTATTTATCTATTTTTTTATGCTAATTATTTAATGCGAAAATTTGTTGATGTCGGCAAAAAACCGTTAACAATGGTTTAATAACTTTTCATTATTTAGAAACTTAATGATGTGTAGTTTTTCGTGTAGGCATAAAGGGAATGGGTCATCCCAGGTTTTACAAGTTCTTGTTCTATTTATTATTTTCCATTTTAATAAACCCGGTGTAGATAAGAATTAACAATCTGACCACCTAACCAAGATGGCCGGCCTAGCCGTTTCCATAGTAATTAATGTTGCAATGGACCATACTTATAAACACGCGCAAACCACAAGATAGCTTATTCCTAAATTTACGCTTGAATATAAAACGGGATCCAACACCTTAATTCAACTTAATTTTAATAATTACAATGATGGTTTCGGCTCTCGTTTTTGAAACATGAGAACTCTTATGTAGCGAAGGAATCTTATTTAAAAAAAAAATTATAATATAAGCTCTACTTATGTATGTAGCACTGTCTTCTTAAAAATAAAAACAAAAGTAGTAAGGGACTCCGGATTATTTACCTGACGTGTTCCTTCCTATTTTTCTGCATACTTGCGCGTGCACACACACACACATACACACACACACACACACACACACATATATATATATATATATATATATATATATAAAGGGAAGAGGTTATAGTAGTTCAAACGAGAGAAAAGTGTGTATAATAAAAAGAAGAGAGGAACCGCAAACGTTTTTGGTTGTAATGTGGATTTTTAAAAAAATATTATGCTTTATTTTCCATAATTTTGCTACTCGTGTTTCCGGTTTCGCGACCTTCATTTGCAAAGCGTGGAGATTTCCACATATTATTGAAATGAATTAATTTGTCTTATGTTCTTCGATGTTAAATATTCTCGATATTAGACATTCTCTTTTTTGTGTGTTAGTGACCCAAATGTCTTTCTTGAACTGGCATATATATATATATATATATATATATATATATATATATATATATATATATATATATATATGGTGAGTTCAGTGAAATAAAGAGGTGCTCAATTCTTATGAACACGAATGTGTCTCCCAAGGCCTGCAGGTGTTTTGCAAACTTTTAGTCAGGTGGAACATGTGGTTGAACCATTTTTGTTCATTTGGTTGAGAATCAATTGCCACATGTTTTCCGCGAGTAGACAAGAAAGCCTGACTTACTGCGTGCGACAAAGTGGCACATTGTCAAGTAAGGTTATCATTGAGAGAAGCAGCATATTGCCAAATTTCTTTAATATTTGCACGCAGTTGTATTTACATTTTTGCATGAATACATAGATACGTAGATAGATGTTATAAATACATATACACCTTTGTATATGTGTTGAAATTTGAATGTGTATATATATATATATATATATATATATATATATATATATATATATATTTGTGCATGTGGATATATCATGTTATTTGTCTGTACTTTTCTATTATATTTAAAAATACATATTAGATATGTATATTTGTATTTGAATTATAGTTATATTTTTGTAGTTGAAGTTATGTAAGTGTGTATATGTGTATTTGTATGTGTATATATATATATATATATATATATATATATATATATATATATATATATATATATATATATATATATATATCTGTATATATATTGTTTTCTATTTTTTTTATATTATGCATTTATTTTTTTTAACTCCCTCTCCACTGTAAATAAAATGGACTCCTCCACTATCATTACATGACGGTATAAAACTCAATATTTAATTTATGCAACAGTCAGCTTTCAGCCAGCAATTGACAATTGCGTTGTGCCTGAAACTCAGAATTGTTCTACTGGTATGCTAAAATATACATTTATTAATACTATTATTATTATTAGGAAATTATTATTATTATTATTAATTATTATTATAATTAATTATTTAATTATTATTATTAATTTTTATTATTATTATTATAAATTATCTAAGTATTATTATTAATTATTATATTATTATTAATTATTGTTAATTATTTTATTATTATTATTATTAATTATTTAATTATTATTAATAATTATTATCATTAATTATTTAATTATTAATATTAATTATTAATATTTCATATTTTTATCACTTTAAACGTTATTTCCAGTGGATACTCGTATTTCAGTAGACACTTCGTTTATTTATTCAATTTCTCTGATGGAAAAATTCTGTTTTGAAGATACTAAATTTGTCCTAGCCGGGCTTAATGGGAGCTTCCGTTACTCACTGGGAGAAATCAACTTAAAGAAAAATTTATCTTCTTTGACAGCATTCGAACCTGCGCCCACCCCGAGTAACGGAAGCGACTGTTAAACACGGTACACTTTACACTAAGTTGGCCACGAAGATCAGTCGATCCGATTTGGCCATATTTAGGATCTTCAAGCGAAATTTCTCCCCTTAGAGAATATTTGAGTTTTTTCTGTACAGATTCGTATCCAAACGTAAGCAAAGAAAGTTTTAGAATGGATTTTAAAAAAAAATCCAAACGTTACTTTTAGGGCATATTTAACAGTATACTTATTTATTTTCGTCTACCGGCCTGTATGCTCGAAAAATCTTATTAAAGAAGCAATTAAAGAATATTATTACCCGTTTGTGGGCAAGAGTCTGCAGGGAGGTAAATTTACATATAATAATAATAATGGACTCTTCCGTCGGTTTCGACGTATGAGGATCTGACAGTTTAATTGTTTCAGTTATGAAATTTTGTGCGATAATCTTAAGTGGCACTTAAGACCCGCTAGTCATTTACAAAGGAGGCCACATATGGAGCAAGAGTGATGATTGTGGGATAAGATAATTGTTAGATTGGCTGACCTTTTAGATCTTGCTCTCGCTTTTTTGAAGACGATTCAAACAAGCAGATTGAAAATTGCTGAGTCCACTAAAACGCGTTGATCTCCATTCTACCCGATCCATATATGTATATATGCATGCATATATATGTGTATGTGTGTGTGTGCAGATGGATCTGCCGCTTAGCCCGGCCCGCCTTAACCAACTTGGCTACGAAGAGCGGTCGGTTAGGCGAGACTAAATTTTGTGACTTCAAGCGAAATTTCCCTCGTCATAGAATCTCTCGAAGTTATTCATATCTGCACAGATATCCAAACATAAGCAAAGAGAATTTTAGAATCGATTTTTTTTTATTAATCCTAACGTTATTTTTAGTGGATCCTCATATTTGAGTAGACGCTCCGTTTATTTATTAAACGGTATATTTATTTATATATTTAATATGTATCTATATGCATGTGGGTATGTGTACTGAGGAGAGCAGAGGCTGTACTAATCGAATTTACTATAAGAGTAATTAACTTGTTTAATTTAGCTTTCTAAAATTGATATATGGCAGGTGCCTGTCTTGCTAAATATTGATAGTTGGGCACCAAGTGTAGATCGAATTTATTACAATAGTGAATTGTCTGCAAGACTTGCTTGTTAAACATTGTGTTATGTTAGCCACCCTGTCTCTGTGATTATCAATCAATTACCAGTTAGAAAATCACAAAGAAATTCGACAACAACAATTTTGTAGAGATTTTTTTCAGTTGTCTCATAATTTTCGTCGTCGCCATAATTTGCAAAACAAAAGAAAAGAAAAGTGAAGCTAAATAGTAAAGAATGAAGAGAAAAGATAGAATCGTTTTCTGCTCAGGAAAAAAAACAATTATCTGCGACGCAATATAATACTTTCAAATCAACAACCGTTAAAAATGATAATATTTTAGAATTATTAACTTTATGCAAATAACATTTTATCTGACTATCGTTTCATTTTGACGTGTCTACATAATAATAAAAAAAGAATCTCTGTATACAATTTAAATCGAATGGCTGTTTCGTGTTAGAAACATTTGGCTTAATTCTTGACCAATGGCAATAATTTTCTTCATGATTTCCAATGAACAACTTATAGAATGCATTCCAAAACATATTTTTAACAAAAATTGTTAGATTTGATTATTAATATAACGGCCAAAAAGAAGAGTAGCGGTATAGTCAGTGAGTAGCAATAAGAAAAGTTAAAATGTTACCTATGTAAAATGAGTCTAAATCAAATCGCATTCTAAATACTTTAGAATAGAGTTATTTGATTATTTTTATTTATATCTTACGAAGTTGTTGTGACATTAAAATCATAAAGTGAAAGAAATTTTTGATGGATTTTAAATCCTTCCCCAACCCGTGATAAAAGATTTGTGGACAGTGTAATGGGATATGGGCAGGGGATGAGAAATCGGAAAACTGATGTTTGAATTCCAGTCAGGTTCACTAAGGGTTTAAATAGTAGGACTTGCATCTGGAAAAAAATCATTGTTCGTTTAAAAAAAATTGTTAATGCAATATTCATTAGCAAAAAAAAAAAAAAAAAGTAAAGAAAAAAGAACAATTATGTTCGCAATTCAAAATATTTTTCGTCTTTAACTAAAACACAAAGGGTTGATAAGTCGTAAAAACATCAAATAATCAACAATACCCCTGATAAAAGCCCCCCACTTCCAATGAAATATGAAGTTTAGCTTAGTTCAGCAAAAGGCCAACTGGAGGGGGTGTGGATAGGGAGTGAAGACTGTGTTGCATTCATCTTCTGGGTGGAGGAACGCCCCTGTCAGATTTAAAATACAGTATTCAAAATCCTGGATTTTCCTGAAACTCAGATGCAATATATATATATATATATATATATATATATATATATATATAAGCAAAAGTCAATTTGTTTTTCTTAAGAAACTTTAAGTATTTGACAATATACATTCAGGAGGACTATCCGTGGTCCTACTGTAAGTTGTCGTATTCAAGGAAACAAAGTGGAACGCGTTATAAATCTAAAATTAAGATACGTATGCAAATTACTTATGTTAAATAAGCACAAATTGCAATATGAGCACTGGAAAAAATAGTTTCTGAGACATTAAGTTTATAATACCCAGAAATTTATACCCAGATGTCCTGAAGGACACATGGCACAGTGGATAAAGGCGTTGGTTAGACAAGACCCAAAGAGTGAGTTCAATGGAGAACTTGGAAAGGGAAATTAACAGGAGATAACTGACATCCATTAAACATGGCGTGTGGAACTAGAACAGTGAGCAAAATAAAGAGTTCAGTTCGACATTCCAATAAATCGACATTACAACGATCTGAAGAAGGCCAGAAACGTTGTAATAAATATTCGGACAATAGTCTGAATAATGTAATAAACAAATAGACCTTTCAAAATAGACAAAAGAGATTAAAGAAAGTTAATGAAGTTATCAGTATCCAACCCCAAATGAAGAGGCCTTCAGTAGAATTACTAGTCAAGATTTACTGGTGTCAAGAATACTATGCAAAAGCAAAACCTAAATGAATGCAGTACAGAAAAAAATCTCTATCTATAAAAGGTAGGATGTGTGTGTGTGTGTAACGAATGCACGGCCAAAATTTGGGACGGATTTGCACCAAAATTTACATGCACATGCTCCAACTTAGTGGAAAGGCCAAGACCGACTTTGCATTTCCCAACTCCCATTGATAGTGGAAATAATCGATTTTTTCATGCTTCTACGGCAGTTTTCATGTAGTTTGCGGCCATTTTCTACTGGCCAGAGTGAGAGCCTATAGCTGGCTGCCACGAATAGGCAGGAAGATTCTATTGGCTAGCGTGAGAGCCAACATCTGACTGACACGAATGTTAACTAGCATGCTAGCATGCAAAAAAAATCGATAGCTGAACGTTGATTCTGATTCCGCAGAACTGGGTTGGGTGTGAAAAAGTATTTGTTCTTAACATTCTTTTTTTCATTCGTTTTTTTCCAGTTACGAGTCCTTTTTTAAAGCTGATCGTTTTGTGTTCATTTTGTTTAGTTCTTTTTTCGTAACAGATTTAATGTTTAGTATAGAGCTTAGAAAAAATTCGCAGTGTGAGATAGGCAAGAAGTAAGGCATGTAGCAACTTCAGCACGGCAAAGGGCACTTCTTTAAAGGCAAGGAATGGCAAAAATATTTTAAGTCAATTGATAGTGATTGTTGTATGAGTCGTACGATTTTTGAATCAAGCCCGGGCAACGCCGGGTCATGCTGCTAGTATTTAATAAATCGAAAACATTGAACAAAAGATCATCTTCATCAGAGCTGAATAGAAAAGTAAGCTCAGTGGGTGATGGAGGAGAGTTATTTTTTTCATGTCATGATAAACCGGAACATAGACAGGATATTACTGCATAAAATATGTAAGCAACAAATGTATTGTGATTGTAGACAAATATAACGACATGTTCAGTTTTTGAAAAGACGTTGAGCGGAGGGGTAGGAGGGTAATCAGAGGTAAAGTTAATTTCAACAGAATTTTTTTTCAATTTTAGATTCCGGAAACGTTATTTTTAATGGATACGCGCATTTGTTGAACAATATAATTATTTATTTTCGTTTAGCGAATCTGAATTTTCGAGAAATCTTATTAAAGAAAAATATCTACACTGTGGCAGGATTCAAACCTGGATCCCCTTTCGCAGGAGAAACTGTCGTTAGAGCCAACATAGTTTAGACCTCCTTAGCCATGAAGTAGTGATGATTTCTTGAACATCTTGTGATTAAAGTACTTTCTAAACATTTTAGTATTAGTGAATTGCATTCTCTTTTTAGTGGAATTTTTATATCAAAATTGTTGACAAACTCGTTACGGTGAGCAACTAATTTTATTTAACGTGTTGTTTTATAAAATATCCCTTTTCTGTTCATATAATCTTTTATTAAAATACCTTGGAGTTGTCAATAAATTCTTCCTTCAAGTTTTAGCTTATTGCTTTGTTTTGTGTTAATTAAATGTTTTATTGCTTTAGACATAGTTGTAAAAAATTTAATGTTGAATGCAAATAAATTCTTTTCAATTGTAATTGTGAGAGAGTTAGTGTGCAGAACAATATATTTTTGGTTTTTGTTCGGTTTGTAAGGAAGGGCTACTCGAGGGCTGAACAAAAAGAAAAGAATTTAAATGAAATCCGATAGATTATTGCTATCTAGGAATAATTTCTCGCTGCCGACACTTGAGTTTGAACATAGATCGCCAGTGAGCAAACACAGGCGATACCATTATTGAATTAAGTGGATCGCGTCACCATAGAGGAGACGAATATATGTTGGAAGTAGCTGATGACTAACAACGTTATTTCTATTCTATCCTCTATTAGTATATGGACAGCTATTCTCTACTCTATACACTATATTATTCCTCTATACGGATCACTATACGAATTACGGATTACTATTCGAGCGAGTATTATCGAACAAGTACTATTAGGCGTCTGATTCCAGTATTGTTCAATGGCGTTACTATAGTTGGATCTACGATTACAAGGATTCCACTAAAACCAGCATTACTAAAGTGACAACCGGTATTCGTTGATATTAAAAAAAGTGTCTAACGAGTGTTAGTTGACGTTACAAAAATTATATAATTAAAACACATACAAAATCATCATAAATTTAAAATTCCCAGCATTTTTCGTTCGTGCACATGTATAGAGACACATTAACGTCAACATAGACTTTGTTCTCGATGATGTCCTTAACGCGTTACACGAAAACTTTTCCCACTTTGTCATATATTTTACCCAATATCGTTGTTGATATATGAAAATATATATCTTTTTCTCATATATATATATATATATATATATATATATATATATATATATATATATATATATATATATATATATCACAACACATCTTCAATTGTAACCAGGGTAAATTTAAAATTATGCCAATATATCAAACAGACAATTATTCTTACCTACAAATACAAGAAAAAAAAACTTCATAAACAAATTTAAACCACAACTAAATAGATCATATCCCCACACGCAAAAGCACACAACATGCACACATAATGACCAAATGCAGTGATCAAACCATTCACATGCATGTACGCACGCTCACATGCAGGTATCTGTGGAGCACGAATATATATATGCACATATTGACAAAAGCAGAGGAACTACTCACGAGCACGCACACAAACCCCACAAAACTTAGGAAGTATGTGTGTATGTATGTACGTATATATGTATGTATGTGTGTGTATATGTGTATACTGGTTCCATGTAACTTGAGAAGTATGTGTGTGTACGTATGTGTGTATGTATGTGTGTGTGTATGTACTGATTCCTTGTAGTGGGACGGTGTGTGTGTGTGTATGTGTACGAATGTGTTTACTAATTCCTCGTAGTGATACAGTGTGTATGTATGGAGAGGGAATATACACATATACACGCATGCTGATAGAAACACACGAAAATGAAAATAGATCTAAGAACACACAGGGGGTCATTAAGACATTAAAAGATAAGATACCGATAACTAATTCATCATTTCTCTCGGACCAGTCTTAATTGCTTTATGACCCTTCGCGCAGAACTCTTCATTGCCAGTTCAAGAAAGACATTGGTATTACTAACACACAAAAAATAGAGAATGTCTCATATCGAGAATATTTAACATCGAAAAACATAAAGGAGAAAAAAATTAATTATTTTTAATAATTTGTGGAAATCTCCACCCTTTACATGAAGACGATCGCGAGATCAGAAACACGTGTAGTAAAATTATGGAAAATAATATATATATATATATATATATATATATATATATATATATATGCATTAAATATGCTTGGCTTCTGTTTTCCCGATGCTAAACTCTTCAACCCTCAGAGATTGTAGGCAAAGACAAAAGTGCATGAAGATACAGCCCGTGACTTCCTGTTCGTCGACGCCTGCGCACTCAATTCCAGTACCCAATATGACTTGCAGGGAATCGTGGACCTATTCTCTAAAGCCTGCAAAGACTTCAATCTCACAATTTCTACTAAGGAGTCCGAAGTCCTACATCAACCTGCGCCAGCGACGCCTTACATTGCCTTAGGACCCTCCTCCGTGTCAAGTGGCGGGACAGAGTCTCAGACACTGAAGTGCTCCAGCGTGCTGGGATGAGAATCATCTGTACCATACTACTGCGCTCTGGTGGGCAGGCCAGGCCCTCCGCATGGACGATTGTCGCCTCCCAAAGATTTTGCTCTATGATGAGCTATCCACAGGTAAGCGCTCACTCACTAACACTTTGAAGGAGTGTCTCAAACATTGTGGCATTCCCCATTCCACATGGGAAGAGTCTGCTGAGGACCGTACCCTCTGGCGCTCCCCTGTGTAAGGTCCAGAGTGTGTCTGATTTCGAAGAGAAAAGAATCGACGACAAAGAACAGGGTAGGTTAGAAAAGGAAAGATCAAGAAGCTTCTGCCTGCCGGTCTGGTTCAGTCCCCAGCATCACATGTCACAAGTGCAACAGATTTTTCAGAGTGAAGATCGGACTCATTAGGCATCTCCACATCTATCTCGCCCCTCCCCTAATTGATTCAAAATCAATGCCATCTCCGCATGCGGAGGACGAACGATATATATATATGCATAGGCATTAAATATGTTCAGCTATCGTTTTCCAAGCACACACGCCTTCTAAGTGTCCTAAAGAAAGTTGTGCAAATATCAACAATTTTAGCTTTTGATAATTGTTGTTATTTGTAGATTGAGAAAAATGGAATTTTTGCGTTCCAACTGAGATTCGGTTGAAAGGAAATAACAGGAAAGAGAAACGATAGAATCTTTCTCGGAAAAATCTCGCTTAATTCTCGTTAATTCACGTCGCCGACCGAAGGGAGCACAGGAAACATTTGATATTCTGATCTTAATTTTATCTAGAAAGGAATGAGATTCAAATATCAGAAGAATGCATAAGCCATGAGAGTTTAATCTGAATGTCGGACATTTGACGAAAGATACATAACCACTGAGATTCAGCTTAAAGAAAAACAATTACAATACATGAATTTGTCTATAGAGCATCAGGATACGTGTATGGCATTTCGATATTTACAAATTGTCTCCACGAAATATCTGAGTATTGTCTCTCTAAAATCTATACACACAATTAAAGTGTGTATATTTCCGGTTATCATATAAAACTTAAGCAAGCAATTAACGAATTAATTAATTAATTAATAAGGAATAAATGTTCGAATAAATTTGAGAAGAAAATAAGGCCTCTATTCTCAAATAGTTGTTACATTTATAAATAAAACCAAAAGACGACCGCGATAAAAATGAAATAAACGCTAGAATTCATCTTGCTGATTTATAAATCTATTATTCATCCGTACATTGAGTAGTTCTGCCATATTTGATCTGGTGTTCCCGCTAATCATGAGATTCTCGACAAAATCCAACGTAGTGTTTGTAATGTTATCAATTCTGACCCCTGCATCTCGACTTCAGTCACTTGCCCACCACTGTGACATTGCTCTCCTCTGTCTTTGCTATACATAGTTTCATGGCAATTGTTCCCATGGCTTTTCCTCCTTGATACCTCTGCTGCATGAATTTAAGCGTACTGTTAGATTGGCAGTTAGGTCTCATCGTTTTACTGTTGAAATAGCTAAGCGTAAACGCAGGTTCTATTCTAATAGCTCTTATTCTTGCATTTCTCATCTGTACAAATTTCTTCTAGTTTTTTTTGCTACCCTGCTGCCTACCTTCTTCAAAAATTTAAATACTACGTCAATGGCCATCTGTCTTCTTCAATCCTGTTCTTTTATTTTCCTTTCTCCTCACTAAAGTCTTCTTATTTCTTTTTCCTTCCCAGGAACATTTTACCTCATTATCGCCTTGTTTCGAGTGACGTCATAAAAAATATTCATTCAATGCTTGAAGCCATTAAATTTGAGAAGCATTTCAATAATTTACATTAAAGTTCTTTTTAACATTTACAAACAACGTAAATGTTACATTTCATTCTGTTTGTAAGCCGATTTTCATATTTTGAAAAACGTCCTGACAAATCCTGTAATACAAAATTCTGTATCTCATTTCTCATTTCACATTTTGCCTTACACGCTCTAAAATATCAGATAAAAACAAACGGATAATTTTTTTAAAAATTTCAGTTTTGCTCAGAATGCTTCTTTTTCCAAAGCCGGTGATGATGCGTTGCCACCAAATGTCTCTGTCATAATAGTTAGTCACTGTGGATGACAGCCCGTGCATGGATAACGATGTGCTTTTTCATTTAATGTCTCATTCTGGAGGTTAACGCACCCAATACGTCGGAAAGAGAAATGGCAAGGTTGACACTTGGTGCAGGTCATGTAAGAGTGGGTCTAAGAAAAGTTTTTAACCACGAGAAATGAACTAAATCCAATTTCAAAATTTAATCCCAGCACAACATAAGCAAACAGTATTTAGAACTAATATAGAGTAGATCCTCCATTTGCTAGTTTCAGTGTTTATATTCGATTTTTCATGGATTTGATCAAGTTATCAACAATCGTTTGATCCATATTTTGCCAGTCCTTTAGCAATGTTACTTTAAGGGTTGCCACTGACGTGATTTTGGTTGAACGCTCTCGAAGTCTTCGGTCAAGGTGCACCCAAATGTGCTCTATTGGATTCATGTAAGGATTTTGGACTACCCATGACAGTGACTTGATTCCTTACGATTCCTTCCAGGCCTTTGCTACTTTGCTTGCATGACCTGGCGCTCCATTTTCTTGAATAAGGTAGACATTCTTGTCAATCTGATTGATTGCAAATAGTGGGAGTAATCCTTTCTGAAATATTTGATAGTATTTTGGACCATTAAACCACTCATCAACAAGAATCAGCTCAGATTTCCCTAAAAAACAGCACCCCACGCCATTACTTCAATCCCGCCATGTTTCACGGTCGCCTGCAGACATTCAGTGTTCCGAGTCTCATTCTGATTTCTCTAGACATAAACCGAATTCGAATATTGGCAGAATTTACTTTCATCTGACGAAATTACAGACTGCCAAAATTCATAGTTTTTACTCTCGAATTCTCTCGCTCAGTCCATACGCCTGTTCCTGTTACCCTCTGAAATCAAGGGCCTCTTTCTTCAGTGACCTTTTCGTTCGCTCAGACATGATGCTTAGTCTTCCTGAACGTTGTTCCACAAGTCAATGGCCTTCTTCCTTAAATTTCTTGACAATCTTATTAACCATTTGATGATTAACCTGGAAAAACCTAGAAATTTCTCTATTTGACTTGCCACACTGATGCCATCCTATTATTTGCCCTTGTTGAAATTCACCAATTTCCTTACTTCTGCAAACTTTCATTGCAAAATATAAGTCAACTATTGTTCATAGATTAGAGTAGCTTGATACTAACACGGTATTGTCTGAAAAAAAAAAGAAAGAAGAGACGTTATTACACAAGCCAAAATTGCTGTAATTAATGGTGGCTAAAAACTTATCATAGCTGACCGTAACAGTGTATTCGGCGGTTTTCGATTTCCGTCCCACTAAATATGTATTCTCCCCACATGCACACACGTGTATGTATATATATATATATATATATATATATATATATATATATATATATATTATTTTAATCACAACATACATAAACCTTCTCACGCATTAATCAAAGATTTCCAACATATTTCCAACATATAAACTCAGACAAGACTATCAGCAATTTATTTAGTTATACTCCCCTACACGCAAGGCGACAGACCCCCACAATCTCTTCAGACTTTTAACATCATCAAAAATCTACAACACCCCACCACACCATGGAAATGTCATTTGCAACAAACCGCGATGCCTGGTCTACAAGCACATCAACGCTCAAAACACCTACACACCCGCCCCCCCGGTACTCACATAGTATTTAGACCGCCTTCTCTATGCTGCGACAGCTCTCATCTTGTATATCTACTCTTCTGTCACAAATGCGAGAAGGGGAATTACGTGGGAGAAACCGGAACTGGGTTCCAATTACGGTTCAATAACCACAAGAAGAGCATTAGGGACAACAACAACAATTTCCCGGTATCCGTACACTTCAAACAACCGGGTCACAGCATCGACGACGTCAGGTGCGTGCTTTTAGCGTCTGGGTTCGACAGCCAGGAAAATAGACGCGAGTCTGAGTTCAAATATATACTGAAAATAAACACCCACATAAAAGGTCTAAACAGAGACTTGGGTTTACTTAAAGAGTATACCTTCCACAAGGAAATCCATTACCAACAACACCATGAAGGACTAGCCCCCTACCACACTATTTATAAACAAAATTTTAACAGACCTCCCCCACTACTATATATTTTTCTGCTCTGACCCCTAGGATTTCGAAATTTTATAAGTTAGGGTATATTTACACTCTATCACAAACACACAGAGCATCTGTTTTTGCAGACAGCTTTCTACACTTCCTGCACTGTTATTACTACAATTATACTTTTATCTGTTTATTTTTTCTGCGCCGCCCACTCATTTTCTGACTATATTTTTCCAAAAGAATTTTTATTTAAAATATTTTATCCTTATTTGTTGCGGTTCCTGTCCTCTTTTTTTCCTTTTATTTTTATTAACTTCTTGCCTCCTCAATCTCTTCACATCTAGTCAAATCCATCACCACTGACTACATAAGGGACATCTTACGCACCCCAAATCCTAAAAGGCTCTTCCCCTAGTTCAAAATCATACTCCTTCACCTTCCACATCGATAAAGACAAAACAGACTAATGCGTTCATCCTTTCAAAAAAGTTTCGCAAGTGAGGAATAAAGCGGGGATCAGATTTGTACTAATAATACCATCTACAACGAGTTCATACCAGCCAAAAGAAAAAAAAAAAAAAAAAAAAAGCACCGTTGGTGAGTCTTCCCCGTTTCTCTTTTTCTCTCACCGCTGATGAAGGACACAGTCGTGCCTGAAAATTCCGGACTAATAACATTAATCTCCACACCTCATTTCTGTCTTGTGATTAACAATTAATATATAATAAATGTTTTTTCGCACTGATCACATTGGTACCCTTTCGTTTTCCCTTGTTTTATTAACCAACCTATTTTAACCCCCCCCTCTCTCTCTCTATATATATATATATATATATATATATATATATATGAAGAATTAATTATACAAAGAATTAGCAATGTTAATGTGATTAATCCGCAGTACATTCAGAATCTAAAATTCTGTGAAAAAAAACCTACTAAGACATTTTACTCTATTAATTGAACTATACTTTAGTCCATGTCACTTTAACTGAAAAACACATACAACAACAAAATTTTGTGGATATATCACATTACTAAATACAAACAAAATTCTCACTTGAATCATTTAAACAAGAACTCTAGCGTTGCGGCATCGCACGTTCCAAAATCCTATAACTATCAATAAATAGCATATTTTTAAAAACATCTTTCGGTCTACACTACGTCTTGGTGTTTACCTGTAAATAGAAATATTACGCCCTGAAGATGATAATTTAAAATTGTCGAAAGTACTCAACACAGTATCATCAATTCCATCTGACAACAATTCAAATATAAGGATCACTTTATACAAGGAATTGATAGTAGTTAATATCTCATTAAGTCTTGTTAGCAAAGTGATTTCACCATTAATCACATTAACACTGCTAATTAATTCTCTGTATAATTAGTTCTTTTT
Organism: Acanthosepion lycidas; assembly: GCA_963932145.1. Classification (NCBI taxonomy): domain Eukaryota; kingdom Metazoa; phylum Mollusca; class Cephalopoda; order Sepiida; family Sepiidae; genus Acanthosepion; species Acanthosepion lycidas. The sequence continues at coordinate 3,215,180 of OZ010597.1, forward strand.
GAAATAATAGATATACTGCACAATTCAATATATATATATATATATATATATATATATATATATATATATATATATATATATATATATATATATATATATATATATATATATATATATATATATATATATATACGGAATAGCAGATATGTATTTTGAGTAAAATCTGAACGAGTGTCCTTTAATTAAAGGCCAAATAAAATCACCCACTTTGTTGTGCTAACTCTTCATCGCCGAGCAGTAAAAGCACGCCGTATAAGACATATGGAGACGCAGGTTCGAATTCTGCCGTGGGCACAGTTTCATTATTTAGTTTTCTCTTGTACGCCGGCCGGTAGACGAAAGAAATGCTGTTTAAAATAAACGGAGCGTCTACTCAAATACGAGTATCCACTAAAAATAACATTTAAAGTGTTAAAATATGTCGGAGTAATAAATAAAAACCATGAATTCTTTAGAAATTGCTTTGTTTATGCTTTGGATAAGAAACTCAGCAGATATGTATTTCGAGAAAAATCTGACAGTGCGAGAGTACTTTGAA